>CABHPQ010160848.1:0-19827 GCA_902168405.1 Peromyscus aztecus | reverse complement strand
ACTCTCATTTCTCAAGACCTTGAGATTAAAAGCATACATTAACAAACATAGCTTTACAAACACTCTAACAATAAAAAGATTTAAACTTACATGGAATTCACAATTATATTCTATTTAGTTTAAAAATGTCAATAAACTGTGTACTTTCCCAGAAAAAGGTTATTTAACAAGTGTATTATTCAGGAAAAATAATGTTAGCTGCTTTATTAAGCATTATTCAAGTCTCTTGTTCAGAATAATAAGTTTCTATAAACAAACAGCAAACCTAAATAATAAATCATAAAATAACAAACATCCCCCTGTGGTTCACAATTTCACACATGTTAAAACTTACAGTTCTTATGGTGAACCTCTGCAATCTTTACCAGATGCCATATATTCCTAGGTAGTGTTACTCCTAGCCTAGTCACGATATTCAGGATTTTCTTCCAATAGCTGCTTTTCAATTTTGTTTATTTAATACATTTCTTTTAAAATTATATTTCCACAGAACAGCAATACTTTCTTATCTGGACTCCTTCTAACTTTTGTCATGTAATGTACTTTGTTTCTTTATATATATATTTTTCCAGTTGTGTGCATTCTCATACAAGAGAAGGATTTAGGCCAGGAGGTGGTGGCGCACGCCTTTAATCCCAGCACTCGGGAGGCAGAGCCAGGAGGATCTCTGTGAGTTCGAGGCCAGCCTGGTCTCCAAATCGAGTTCCAGGAAAGGCGCAAAGCTACACAGAGAAACCCTGTCTCAAAAAAACAAAACAAAACCAAAAAAAAAAAAAAGAAGGACTTAATAGTGGTGGTTCTGTAATAGTGGTGATCTTGTGAGGATGGAAGATTAATTATTATTAGGTTCCTTCCTGTCTTCCAGCATCTAAAATAAACACTTTAAATGTTATTCATAGGACTATCCTCCCTTTGGCAGTTAGTACTGACCAATGTAGCTCAGGGCATGCACATTATAGTTTGGATCTTGAAAGTGTCTTCAAAAGGCAATGTGACATTTCAGTCCATCTTTCTTTGATTTGTTTCCTGGTAAAGAAGTTAAGTAACTTTACACTGCTGCATGCTGCTTTCATTACGTGCTGCTCTGTGACAAACAAAAACAATCAAAATCCACCACATAAGAACTGAAACACCAAAGCTGATAATCAAAATTCCCTTTCTCTTTTCGGGTCGAGTACATCAGTTATTTGTTGCAGTAACATGAAGCTAAGGAAAATAATCTCCTAAATGGCACCATTTTTCAGAGTGAAAATGGAAGCCTGTGTACAATGTTAGCCAAATGATATCAATCTAGATCATTTAACAAAAAACAGAAAGATTGATAAGTAGATTTGAACACGAGTAAGTCTGGAGAATTCTGTGTTAGTCAAGTAGGCCTAAAATGACATCCAGAAGCAAAGAGCAGCTCCGAGTGAATCCAGTTTCTGGGAAGTAGGAACTTATGGGAAACCAGACATGTAACACATGTTAAAATCTAAGACTGGTTAAAAATAAACATGTCATCACATGTCCCTTCTAAACTGCTTTACTTCCTCAACTTGCTTGTTAATTTTTATTTGTAGTCAGCTGTTAGTTAGGTGTACTTCCTTTCTGCATTCAACCAGTAAATATGAAAACTATCCCAAAGTCTGTTGAATGCACATCACTTTTCTTCAGTGTGTTAATCAGTAATATAACAAATTAATATCAATATTTTAATTAGTAATGAAAATTATTAAAAATATAAAACCATATGATTTATATCTAATACTATTGATACCAATTATACAAGTTTAAGCAACGGCAATACAAACATGAAGATCATTTGCTCATTAAATAAAAATTAATATTCTGTTTTTAATTGCAGTTATTAAGCTTTGCAAATGCCTGGTTTTCTTTCTTACATTATTATTTTATTACAAATTGGTTCCATTCCAAGCAACAGTTCCTGGGTATTCTGAGTGTCTCTACGGATATTGCTATTATTCTTATGATATAATAATATTCTTGGTGATTCCTGAAAGAACAATAAAAAAAACAGCTACATGGAAAGATAGAAGAAAACATTAAAGAAACTTCCATGTATTAAATTATTGTTCTTTTAAATGTCTTCTAAGTATGAATGTTGTTGTGTTTAATCATTTTGTAAGTTTGTGAGTTAATATTTGTACATGAACTGTTTATTCAACCTTTCAGAGAGCTATGGAAGATGATCTGTACAGCTTCCATATTGATTTGATGATCAGAAATAATTAGTCATAATTATCCCTAGACAATGCAACCTAAGTACCTGTTTTTTCCCTTTTAATATTGAGAGTAACTATACTCATACAGTAAACTTGAATGAAATCACTAATTCTTCCCGTGGTTATAATGCAACTAATTTTAATTTATCTACATTTATTAACAACAAATACTACAGAACTTAAAGTTTCTAACAGTTAAAACTAATATATCACATAAATAAGCATCTTATAAATCATGTATGGTAGCTCATGTCTATAATCTCAGCTGTTAGGAGGTTGTAATAAGAGAATCAACTGCTTTAGGCCAGCCTGGGCTCTATAATATGATCCTAACCAAAAAAAAAAAAAAAAAAAAAACCTAAAATGCACCACACTGAAATAAACCATGATAAAGTGTAGAAGGTTATTTTCAGTCAAATTTAAAATATTTTTTCCTTTTTTTCTGTAGTTACTGTGGTAGTGTTAGGGATTGGATTCACAGCCTCACACAAGTTAGACCATTACTTTACCATTGAACTACATCCCAGTGTAGGATTATTCACTTACATGGACTATATCTTGCATTGATCTTACAAACTGATTAATAATAATTAATGAGAATCTGATTTCTGTTGCTGGCAGGATGCCATCATGTACATATTATTTACTATTGAGTTAGGCTGTGTTTTTATTTTGTTTTAATTCCTGGAAATGTGTGATGTTGATAATGACAGATCAAATACACAAAATAACAGGTAACAATGCTGACAACTTTGTGAAAAGGAAAAGCATTTCTTAAGTTTGGAACATAACAGATATTTAGTGCTTTCTTAGTTACTGTTCTATTGCTGTGAAGAGACACCATTACCAAAGAAAGTATTTAATTGGGTCTGGCATACAGTTTTAGAGGGTCAGATCATGATCACCATGATGGGAAGCAGAGAGGCATGGCACTGGAACAGAGCTGAGAACTTTACTTCCTGATCTGCAGGCAGTAGGCAGAGAGGGGTTAGACCCAGTATGGGTTTTGAACCTCAAAGCCCACCCCCAGTGACACACCTACCCCAACAATGCTTCACCTCCTAATCCTTTCCAAACAGTTCCACTCACTGGGGGCAAAGCTTTTTAAACATATGAGCCAATGGGCACCATTTGGATTCAAACCACTATAAAACTGAATATAGGTATACAATGTGATTTATAGATTAATGAAGAAAGAGAATATATGACACATTTTATAACATGTTCCAGAATAATGACAATATTTTAGTAAATTTATGTCAAGAAAAAATTTTATTATAAGACCCACAGGGCAGCCTGGGTCCTCATAGTCTGGGCTTCCCAAAGCATCCACATGCCTGGCCATCACCTTGTGGCACTGGAAGTAGGGAGCTAATATGATGAGCAAGTATATGATGGTGAAATTGGAGAGAAAGAGGGGCAGAATGGTTCATATGCTATGGTAAGAGGCACTTCTGAAAAAGTGAGGGCTATGAGGGAAGGGCTGATGTTGGTGGCCTGCTGGCCACTGGGGACCAGTGTGATGCTGGGCCTTGGCTGCTGCCCATGATCGTATCTGGATCTGTGACAGCCAGGGTCTATTTTGACATTCATGACCCATGTTTCTACCTAGGCCACAGGGATGCCTGGGATTGTGCCACCACCTGTGACCATTTTGGTGTCCAGGGATATTGCAGCCACTGTGGCCATGTTGATCTGAGTGTCCTGTACTCCCACTTGGTGACATGATGACATTGAGCCTCAGCTGTTGCCAGGGGCCATGTCTGGGTCTATGGCCCTGCCACAGGCAGGGTCTTTGTTGATGTCCATGGCTTCAGTAACTGTTGAAGGCTGTGTGGATGACTAGAGTCTGGTCAGATACCTGAGTCTGTGTTGGTCTTTGAGAATTATGCTTCCATTGGGGCCATAGTAATATGAATGCCTTCTACTGCCACCCAGGGCCATGGTGACATCCAATTCCAGGCTGTGGCAAGAGGCCATGTTTGGGCCTGTGGCCCTATTACAGCCAGGGTCTGGGTTGATATCTGTGACTCGAAATACCGCTTAAGGCCATGCCAAATCCCAGGGTCTGGGATGTCACCTGAGGCCAGGTAGGGATCTGAAAATCATGCAGCTGCTACAGCCATACACATGTGAGTGGCCTACACTGCCACAAGGGCTGCTTCTGTAGATCATGTCTGGGTCTATGATCCTATCAGTCAAGATCTTTGTTCATGTCTGTGGCTCATGATACCATCGAAAGCTGTGATGAGACCAGGGGTCTGGGCCACCACCTGGGGCTATGTTGGTGTCCGAGTGCCATGCTGCTACTAGAGCCTTTCCAATAGGAATGGCCTGTGCTGCCACTTGGGCCAAGGTGACATCTATGCCCAGGACATGCTGGTGGGCCATGCCACCACCAGGGCCATAAAAATCTGAGTGGTCTGTGCTGTTCCTTGGAGACATGGTATCATCCAGGCCAAGGATACTGCTGTGGGCAATGTCTGGGTCCATGGCCTTATCGCATCCAAGATCTGTGTTGATGTCCATGACTATTGATAACATTGAAAGCAATGCCGATGCCAGGGGTCTGTGTTACTACCTGTTGCCTTGTTGGTATCTGAGGGCCTAGCTGCCTGGGGGTAATGCCAATCTGAGTGGCCTGTATAACCCATGGGACTGACCTGGGTTGCTGACCATGGTCATGTCTGAATCTGTTGCCCAAGAGCAGCTAGAACCTGGGCTGATGTTTATGGCTTCTGTTACCACAGGGTCATAGGAGCTATCCCTGTTGATATCTGAGTCAGCTGTGTCCCTCACTTGCCCCAGGATAGCTGGCCCTGGTTGGATCAAGCTAAACAACTGTCTTGCCTATGTAGGGAACCTAGTCCAGTCCCATGGAGGCTCCATAGCTATTGGTCCACAGTTCATGAGTTCTCAGTAGTTTGGTTTGATTGTCTATGTACAATTCCCCATCATGATCTTGAACCCCCTTGCTCGTAGAATTCCTCTTTTCTATGGATCTAGATGGAAGAGGAGGTGAGGAGGAATTGAGGGGGAGTAGGAAGAGAGAAAAAATAATCAAGACATATCATGTGAGAAAAAAATCTATTTTCATGAAAGGAAAATAAATTAAAATAAATTTAATAGGAAAACAAGAAAAATGTAAGAATAATATATAGTTTTCTAGAGGTAAGTTTTGAATATAAATTCAGTGTTTAACAAGGTTATTACTCTTCAAACAACAGTACACATCTATCCAAGTAAGGCAGAATGTTTTATTCAATACTAATGAAATCCCTAAAACTGAGATAAATCACAATAAAAACAAATGAGAAATAAGTCTTTATTGCTAGTTGCCTCAGCTTGTTCACCACCATTACTCTATTTCTGTGATAGAAAGTAAGGTAATGAGTTCCAGGAGATAAGGTTTATTTCAGACAATGACTTCATTAATGGTAGTCCAGAGTAGGCAAACTTGCTGTTTGGGGCATAATAAGGTAGCAAATAATAAAGAATATTCATGACATTTCAAATTGCTCACCTCATTGTCAGCAGCAAAGGGGGCCATGTTCATAACTCTCTTTGTAATCTACCTTTGTTGACTAAAGAACCTTCCATAAGATCCATCTCCTCCAAAGTTCTATCAGATGCCATTAATTCTTCTCAAGGAACTGAGCCTTTAATACCTAGGCAAGTAAGGGTCAAAGTGAGAGAGTTAGAAAATAAAAAATGTCACATCTCAGAAATATTACACATTCACCTTCAGATTACCACCATAAGGCAAGTATTGCAATAAAACGAGTTATATGAGAGTTTATATGACCTCTATAAGACATACATAATAGAGCAGTTGATTAAGTAGGCAAATCATATGTTTAAAAATGCATACATTTTAAATTTATTCATTAAATTTAAAGCAAACTGCTGACAATCTGATCAATGTGTGAAAAATCATCTTGGCTTCAGTGAGCCCTCATAGTTTTGTGTAAACAATATTCCCTAGTAATTGATGTCTACTGATAGATTAGTGTGGTAGCTTTATGTAAGGATGGGAAATTCTCAAGAAATAACAAGAACAAAGTTTGGGGAAATAATTGACTTATTAACATTTTCTGACATATTGTGATACTTGTTGGCATTTTAATTTTATATATAATAGATCTGATTGCAAATAAATCATCATACTCAATCATTGCTTCATCAATTAAATTGATGTAGTGATCTAAACACTTGGTTGTCATGTTCTCACTGTGAACAGAATCATCCCCATAAAGAGATACTATCTCAAGAAACTATTTTTGTTTATTCAGAAAAAGAAACTCTTCATTCTTTCTAGTTTTATCACGAAACTTGAGAGAAATAATCTGATCTTCAAGTGGTACTTTAGTTATGAAAAGTCTAGGTGGTGTCATATCCCACTACAAGGCTGTTTAATCTACATTGAAAATAATGGTCTTTGGTATGCATGTTATTGGTTACCTTTTTAGAATTTATTATTATTATTATTATTATTATTATTATTATTATTATTATTATTATCTTTCTTTTTATTCATTCACTGTGTCTTTCACATCACACATCTTGCTCCCACTCATTTCCTTGTCCTGTTGTATCTGCTCTTGCAACTCCACCCAATAGAATAAAATTTAAGAGAAAAAAAGAATAAAGAATAAAAAAAGAAAAAAAATCTCATCATGGAAGCTGTAGTATGACACAGTGAGTCTTGCAGTAAACCCTTTTGTCAATATATCTTTACTTGCAAGTGTTCATTGCAAAGAGTCATCAGTCAGGTTCAAGGCCTCTGGTTTTCTGCTACACTATTGTTGCTGGGCCCTCAATGGGTCTCCTATTGGATATCATTTTTAATTATTTATGTGTGTGTGTGTGTGTGTGTGTGTGTGTGTATCTGTTTATGGGTATGTGTATGACTGCATGTGCCTGATGAGTCCAGAAGAGAACATCTGATACCCTGGAGCTAGAGTTAGAGAAGATTGTGAGCCACTTGAAGTGGGTAATAATTATTGAACTTGACTTCTATGCTAGAACAGTACATGCTCTTAACCGCTCCTGGACACTCATCAATTATCTTAGTTAATTTTTTTCATTTTAGTAAAAATAGATAATTTTCCTCACATAATATATTCCAATGAAAATCTCCCTCCCTCTACTCCTCCCAGTTCCTCCCGACTTCTCCTCCCAACTGGATCCACTGCCTTTCTGTCTCTCATTAGAAAACCAAGAGGCTTCAAAGGGATTATAATAATATAGAAAATGATATAAAACAAAAAAATAACACATCAAAATAAGATAAAATGGACAACGAAATGAGCACAAGAGAAAGCACAAGAAACAGATATAGGTGCAGAGACCCACTCATTTGCACATTGAAGAATCTCATGAAAACACTAAGCTGGAAAACATAATACATATGCAAAGGATCTTTAGGTGGCAAAAGGAGAGAAAAACACATAATAAAAATGAAAAATAACATTAAACAAACAAAAGTGCCTGGACAAAATATTATGAAGCAAGGAACCTCCATTGTTGCCAATGAGTTCATTTTCTGTTGGCCATCTACTGTTGTGCATGCACCTTACCTTTAAGAGTCTAACTGGGTCTTCTTAAAGTTGCTGCTGTAGCTGGAGAGTTTTCTCTCTGGGTCCCACCAATTCCTGGCAGTCTGACAGCCCACTTATACAATAAACACACAGACACTTATATTATTTAAACTGTTTGGCCTAATGGCTCGGGCTTCTACCTATCTAGTTCTATAAATCTATACCTTGCCACGTGGCTCATGGCTTACTGGCATCTTCACATGCTTCTTGTCATGGCGGTGGCTGGCAGTGTCTCCCTCTGCCTTCCTGTTCTCTCAATTCTCCTCTCTGTTAGTCCCACCTATACTTCCTGCTTGGCTACTGGCCAATCAGTGTTTTATTTATTGACCAGTCAGAACAACACATTTGACATACAGACCATCCCACAGCATGCTGCCAATACTGTGTCCTCAGTCCTTATTTCACTTTGAACTTTTATGACTTCTTTCTATAACCCTCATCAATCAACCTTTACTATTACTTTTTTTTCATTTTCTTTCTTTCTCTCTCCCTTTATATAACTAAGTAGAGAAGTAGAGTCAGGAAAGATGATAGTCTGAGTTAGACTTTCGTTAGGGGGATTGTTATGAAGAGTGTAACATTTTATCTAGAAAACCAAATATTTTTCCATCTGAGTAACTAGGTTGTTTTCTTTTTATTCATCCAAGAATTTGTTGATCTGCAAGCACTTTCAATTTCTTTCATTGGAATAAGTTCTGTATTCATAACATGCCTATTTGCTGCCTCACATAGAGGTCTTTCCTCATGAAGCATACTTTTGTTTTAGTTTTAGGTTAAAATTTAGAGAAGGACAACTCTTCCTTCCACTTGAGAATTTAGGGCCATTATATAAATATTAATTATCCCATTTTTAATAATTTAATAACAACAACAGAACAGAAAGTTCTAAGTGATAGGAGAGAAGGAGGCATTGAGTTCTGCAGCTGTGAACTCATATAACATGTATTATTTTACTTTTTTATCCTGTCTGGGCTTGGTTTATTATACTCAAAACAATTAAAATGTCTGCATCAAATATTAGTGATTACAGATCATTATATATCATAAAAGATATAACATAAGGCAAAGTATTTGGACTACCTAAAATGTGTCCCAGAGACAAAGGTTATCACATGCTACTGGATAAAAAATAGAGCCCATAGAATTCCTTGTCTTGGGGTTGTCCCAAAGCTACTTCTTTTTGTATTAAAAGTTACCATAGAGGCCAACACCAAAATTCCCTGAACTGTTCCTGAATTTTACTTGCTCCTAGGTTCTGTTCCTCACTATTTTCTGGGCTATTTCTAAAATAATCAACAGACAGCTTATTTACTTATCTAATTGATGCCTCTCTTCAACTTAGCATCTCAAAAAATAATTATGAGCTCTTAATGAAAGCTTTAAAAATATTTATTTTTAATAATTTTTATAATCTTTATTCCTATAGAAAATGTCAGATATTTTCCCTCAAGTTTAAATCCTGCCTCATTCAATCAATTGAAAGTTCACAAAGATAAGGGAGTTGTTTTTTAATATGCTATTTATATTGCCCAACAAAACTTCATATTATGTGATCATTCATTTATTTTTCAGTTGTAGTGAAATTCTTAGAATACAACTTAATCTTTCTTTGATTGGGATCTCATGAAAAAATGTCCCCAACTGGGACACAGTTCCATTGAACTTCGCTTGTCCCTTGGAACTGTATAACTTTGAATTTCCACATACGTGTAGCAAATACAATTGTTAATCCTATTAAATCTCAACAATGCAGAAATACTACAGAGGAAATGACCCATGTTGATTGTTTATATAACTTGACAGTTTTCTGGATATTTCAATTTATAAAATTTTGAACTTCTACAAGATATTTGTATTCATAACTCTTAGCTGTAATGTTGTTTTGTTTTGATTTAGCAGTGTGAAGGAAATTATTATTTTGATCACTTTTTCTGGCCCTTGTGAAGCCTTAACACTCTGAAGCCTTAACACTAACTAGTGACATGCTCTGCATGTTATCTATAAAATTCCTCCCACTCAGTCTCAGTGTGGCATGGGACTTGTTTCATCTAATAAAATTTGGAAGAAATAACACTATGCCCATTTCAATGACCTGTCTCAAGCCCCCTGAACATGTGAGCTGCTGGTTTCTCCAGCTTATTAAACTTACATTCCGATATTCTCCTCCTTGTTGTTTCAAATTCATGACCTCTTTCACTAAATAGACTAAGACCCACTTATTATAACATTTTTATACCTGAAAGAAACTTATTTCCATGTGAGCTCACATTCCAAAGTTTGGGATGATATTGTATAGCATGGTATAGTAGCTTTCTTAGAGATGTCAGCCCTGCCTGTCTGGCACAATCCAGACACATCTAGCAGGAGCCCAGTTGATGCCAGCTTCCACTAACGAATCATAGCAGAAAATAGGAACCAGTTGTTGTATCACACTTCTTTGGCCTTTTCTGTTCTAGAGCAATATATAATAGAAATGCAGGTTTAAAATTACCGTCACTCACTGCAGTGGTTTGAATAAGAATGGCTCCCATATACTCATAGATTTGAATGCTCAGGGTGTGGCATTAGAGGCTGTGGCCTCCTTGGAGTATATATGGCCTTGTTAGAGTAAGTTTGTCACTTAGGGTAGGCTTTGGGATTTCAAATGCCCAAACCAGAGCCAGTTCTCTCTCTTGCTGCTGCCTGCCAATTCAAATGTAGAATTCTCAGCTACCTCTCCAGCATAATGTCAGCCTGCACCCTGCCATGCTTCCTGCCATGATGACAATGGACTAAATCTCTGAACTGTAAGCCAACACTAATTAAATATTTTCATTTATAGGGGTTTCTGTGGTCATGGTGTCTCTTCACAGCAATAGAAACCCTGACTAGGACAATCCACAAAGACTCATGTTGAGTCTAAATTAACAAATGATTAAATGAACAAAAGAACAAGCAGCATCTTGGTGTTTATAATATGTTAACTGGGTAGTCCGCACAGGAGGGCACTGTTAAAATCAGAGCAGCAACACAATCAACCACAGTGCTTCTGTATTCCTCACAGGTGATCAATAGAGTCAACTTGTTAAGTCATCTGTTTTTGTTAGCTAATTTTACAATCAAGGAGTACAGTTAATTTAAAATGTGCTCTGAAAAGAGGCAATTATGTCGTTAGTCAATTTGACTTACAAATTTATTTATTGATTAACTTTGCCAGCAGTAGCTATTGTTTATTTAATGCAGCATAATAAAACGTTTATGACAATGTAACCTACTCACTAGCAGTTATAACACTTAGATAAATGCTTTCAACTTCTCCTTTGGATAAGGGTGTAAATTAAAAATAATTATTGGCCTATCCCCACTCTACATATGTATATACATATATATTGTATACATTATATATGTGACTATATATATATAGTCACAAAAGAGTCCCACGTCTTTCTGTCCTTCTTGGTATGGTCAATACAGGTTTTTGTAGGTAACATTCTTAGGTAAATTCCTAAGTTCACATTTCTTAGTATCTTTTAATTATTTATTCAGTCATTTTCTTGTTTTTAAGAACTTGAACCTTCTAAAAGTTTATGTTTGACTTTATAAAATACCCTAATTAAACATTTAAAAACACTTGTTTTCAATCTATTTGTATATTGATTGATTGATTGGTTGGTTGGTTTTCTTAAAAAAAGATCTTATAAAGAATTGAAATCTACCTCTAGGTGAGGGGATGACCAATGCCATTTTCTCCTCCTTTTAACAGTTAATCCAATGAGGAATGTCAGGTACCAGAATAGGCAACCACTCATGCAAAGTAAATTCTCCCAAAGATAAAGTTTTTCCCAGGTTCTTTGCACCCTGCCATTGGAGTCCCTAAGTTCCCTCATTAGATTTGGCTAGATTAGTCCACCATTTGACTCATGATTCTAAAAGGTCAAACTATTTTTCTTATGTCATTTTTATTTCTGATACTGGCCAGATTCTAAGTATGTCTTAAATTCTATAATTAATCCTTTGGATCACTGTCATCATTTGCTAAGACCCTCCCTGCCATATAACCATGTTACTGATCACCGTATCTGCTTACGATCTCCAGTGTCCTCCACTGGGAAGCTGTGAGAGTTGCAGCTTATCTGTCCTGGCATTTTCCTTTCTAACTTTAATAAATAATTCCCAAGATCCCATTTGAGGCCATTCTTAGCTTTCTTTTAACAATGAGAGTAAGAAGCTCAAGGTTCCCCAGCACTTTATGTTGGCTTTGTTCTGACTCTATAAGATTCCTGGTAACTCATTTTTTTCTGTCTTTTAATTCTTGAATCAGCAGATAAAGGAATCCATTCCTGCACCCCTAAGTGACATCAGCAGCATCATCTTTTTTGTTGTTGTTGTTGTTTTGGTTTTTTGTTTGTTTGTTTTTCGAGACAGGGTTTCTCTGTGTAGTTTTGCCCCTTTTCCTGGAACTCCCTTGGTAGCCCAGGCTGACCTCAAACTCACAGAGATCTGCCTGACTCTGCCTCCCAAGTGCTGGGATTAAAGGCATGTGCCATCACCGCCAGGCCAATTCTTTAAATATTAATATGAATTTCAGCCTACTCCACTCTCTTTATTACTTTCCCTTACAACTAAACCAAAAACTGACACTAAAATTAAACTACGTGACTTCCCATCAGTACTAGAGGATATGATCAGACTTGAGAAGACACCACACACCTTGGTTATATGATACATAGGATGCAGGTGCAAATTCATCAGGAAATTTCCTTCATTTTTACTCTTGTAGAATGTTTTTTGGACTACTGAGGGAGAAAAGACAAAATGGAACTTGCCCAAGTGTGATTTCTTTTATTCAATAGTCTAAAGTGGCTGAGAAAGACATGCTCATCTGTGCAATAGTGGCTTGCCTGTAATGGGAATAAACGTCTGCTCTGTGACTTCCCACCTTGTCAGAAGGGGTAAGAGATGACCTGTGTCTGGCACTTGAAACTAAGGGAACAAGCCTGGCCTGAGGAGATTGTTAGACTCACTGTAAACTAAGGTAACAAGCCAGGCCTGAGAAGGTTTTTAGACCAAGGTAGGGAATATGTTACTGGTATTTTTTAACTAAATTGTCATAATGGCAAACTACTTCTAAATATTCACGTTTACACCCAAAGATAAAAGCAGCGTCTAGCCTTAATCAGAGAAGATTCCCCCTACAATGAATGCAGAGATTCATGGCTGCCCACGGTACATAAATAAGTAGTGGTTGTGGGGCCATCCCTAAAATAGGTATTTATTCCATGCTTAGAAAGCTCTTAGAACATTATAGATGAGGGGGTGGAAATTATGCAAGATCTGGAAGACAGGGTAAGAGAGTATGGAGTGTTATCCTAGAGACTGTACACAACTATCACGTCTATCAATTTACAACTGTACCTATATGCCTTGGGCCCACCCAAGAAGAACTCTGTGAATTATGAATAATAAGTCAAGGATTGACGAGAGGCTCACCTACCCTACTTTTTATCTTTGGAATATTGGTTATTCATAAATTTTATGAGAGGGCAAACATATTTTATTGTGTACCCACTGCTGAGTCCACTAGGATCAATAGAAAGCTCTGAACAAATGTTCACATTGAGGATCTAGTTAATTTCAGTTGCTCACAAAACAAAACAAATAAACATGAATATGTGAGAGAGATTTGTAGATGGGATTAATAGATATTGTTAAGATTTATAGAGGTGAGAGTTGATGTTTTACTTTAAAATATTTAGCAGACAATGTTGAGCTATATAGGTTATATACATTGCTACAATGCAATGCATAGGGAAACACACAGAAAATCTCCACTATGTTTTCTGAAGAAATGTCCAGGTGGCTGTGTTTCACCCTCCTCTCTGGGAACAACAACAAAAAAAATGGGCAAATAGTAAGATAATAATTTTATATTGTAACACAATGCTTCAAAAACAAGCTAATTTTCTTCCTTGAATTAACAACACTGTCCTTTCTGACTTTCATTCTTTTTAAAGAAATGGATCAAATTAGTGCTTTTGTGGAAAAGTTGTAAAAATCATGTGCAGAGGTGGACCCGGAATTTCTCTAATGTGTTTTAGCTTTATTCATTCAGGCAAAAGTGGAATTTCTTTTATTATTCTTTTGGAATCACATAAAATCACCAAAGACAACTATTAAACGTAATAGCTGTGCACATTAGAGATTCAAGGTTGAAGTAACGAGAGTGAAATAGCAGATTTAAAAAAAACAGACTGTCACTTAGTGTCAGTGCCACAATTCCATTTATCAACTCCATTAACTTCACTGGGGAAAAAAAAAAGTCACTTCTGCATACTCTCTTACCCTGGTGCAAACTCTAACACACGTGTGCATAGATGTTAATGAGAAGTGATTCTGATTAGCATTCTCTTATATAGTTTTACTGTTTACCATAACATTCTATTATTGAGATAAATATAATGATTTTATACACCTGGCCTAGCCATGCATACTCTAAATTTTACGTTTGTAATTTCCATTCATGCATTGTTTTCTCCTTCTTTAACTTGGATACTTTCGTCCCAGGTAAGTAGAAATATCAAAGGGTCAGAAACCTCACCAAAGCAAAACAAGTGCTTTATCACTTGATAGGAGATTTTCACGTGGACCATTTTAGATGGCTATTTATCTCTCTCATTCTCATTTATATTGCAGACAGTTGTACAATGCTCTTCCTGGTATTTAGTGCTGAAAAACCCAATTGGTGATGTGCAGTAAAATTTTATTGCTTGTCTCAGTAGAAAAAGGCGCAATTCCTATACCTACCTTGCGGTTGAAAAGTTCAACCTTTATCTGTTTAGCCAGCTTTAATTCAAGCATAGGCCTCTCTGCAGAGGGAAGAAGAGCTGAGGCATCAAACTCTTTATAGCAATCCCTTGAGCAAGCAATCTGCCTGCTGATGCTCCTGCAATTATGGAGAGTTTATGTTGCTTCATTTTGCAGAACTCTTGGGCGACAGAACTGTCAATAGCTCACCGTTCATTCTGTCTTAGCCAATTACTTTTGTATTTGTATATACAAATATACAATAATAGAAATATTAAAAATGCCACGTTATTGGTCAGCTACACATTTTTTTTTAACTCAGAAGACATCTCTTGAGAGTCCTGAGTTATACTGGAATTACTGAATAAAAATCAATAAATTAATTTTGGTATGTAGTTCATTGACAAAACTCTATTGTCAAAGTAGTATGAACTTTATTATAGAGGTTTTATGGATTACCTCTAATAATTTTTAACCTAATTTCTACAATGCTAAAATCTTTGCCTATACCTCTGTATTTCCCCAGTATTTAACTGATAAAATACTCTGCTGTCTTATGTTACATCCATTTATGTAACATGTGTGATAGATCCAAGAGTGATAAGGAAAATATTGTGTATCTCATTTGTCCATATTTATTATGTAGGGTACCTAGTACGTTAAACATTGTAGACAAAATATTTTCTTTTTTTTTACTGCAGTGTCTTCAAAAGAATAATAGCAGAAATGCTCATCCACTGCTTAAACATGTGCAAACTTGACTTAGTCACATACACCTATTGTATCTGCAGTGATGATAATCATTCCAATGGGGTAACGGATGCTTTCTTTATATAGTTTTCCAAAAATCGTGTGAGGAAATATACCGTGCCCACTTTCTGAAAAACACAAAATCCCATCCCTAAAATTAGAAATAAGTACACTAAAATGCTTTTAAGTTTCATGCAAATGCATTTACTTTTAAACATCTAAATAAAATTTGTGATGTAGACTATGTAAAAATGAAACAAATTTGCAGAGGAACATCCTTGGACAAACTATGGTTAGTTGTCTGATTACTGTCAGATGGAGTTAACAGACACATATCTGAAAAAGTACCTGTTATGCACTAAAATACCTTAGAGGCTTGATGTGTAAATAAATAAAATACTTGATTATAAAAATCATTATTCTTTGGTCTAGTGGATACAGTTTGAAATATTTTTGTTAAGTAAGTAACTAGGGTGATTGAATTACAGATGGAAAACTGTGGATAGAATAGTTACTTTTCTATATTATAAAACGTCTGAATTTTTACTAGATGTAAGGCAAGCTTAAAGGAATAGTGAGTGGGTCAGTTCTGTTCATTTTCCACCATGCAAACCTGTATTCAATTTGACATGCATTGCATACCTGAGGGTCTGCCCTTTATATATTTCCTTATCCTCTGCATAGCAAACGGAAATGTAAGATTTCTGCTCCATTTCTACATTTCAGTCAAATACATTTTTCCAAATTGAGATAGAAGGTGTGAAGTGTGACTGGTTTCTATTTTTAGATATTTTTTCCCAGGTGGTTTTAAAACTTGCCAAATGAAATTTTAATCGCCCAGCAAAGCATATGAAACCTCTCACTTGACAAACAACTTTTTTTAAAAAACTAAGAATAAATACTGATTATGATATATTGGATGAATACCCTTTGGTATTTAGCTATAAGCTTCAACTTGTTACAAAATGTTCTTATTCTAGGAAAAGGGGGGGCGAATGGAAAACGAGTGGTGGCTCAGCACATAACAACACTAGCTGCAGAGGCAGATCTCAGTTCCAACCCCAAAAGCCATGTTAAAAGCCAAGTGGGTTGAAGCGCACCTAGCTCCGGTTTCAGTGAGAGAATCAATCTTAAAGGAATTAATTGAAGAATGATTAATGAGGGAACCGGTATCCTATCTGTCCCATGTAGACATGCTTAACTGTAACTATACACTCTGTGAATATACATTGTACACACACACACACACACACACACCAAACACAAATGAAGAGAAACAATTTTCAGTTTCAGTATCTCTTCCACTTTATCATTTAGATAACTAGATTTATGTATAATTGTTCACTCTCAAATAAGAAGCTCATAGTTAAAAAATACTGAATATGAAATGAATAGCCAATATATGAGCATATTTAATTATATTTTGTATGAAAAACAAGAGATGGGTTATTAATCATTAGTATGTAGGAAATATGTGATTTATCATGGGAGAGAATTAACTGAGAATCTTGTGCCTATGAAGATCCCACAGCCCAGGAAACAATAGATATAACAGAAAAAAATGGATACATGATTAAACTGTTGGATTTTTGTTAAGGTTTTGACCCAAAGTGTGGTGATATTTTATTTGTGCTCTAATAAATAAAGCTTGCCTGGAGATCAGAGGAATATGCCAGCCATTTTAAGTAAACACAAAAGTCATGCAATGTTAGTTAGCACATGCCTTTAATCCTATCACTTGGGAGGCAGGGATCTGTCTGGATCTATATGGACAGAGCCAGGCATGGTGGCACATGCCTTAAATTCCAGCACTAGTTAACCATGGAAGTCTGGAGATCTGTACAGACAGACAGGAAGTTACAGAGCTGGGCAGGAAGGGGAAGTGATGTAGCTGGACAGAGAGAGCAAATCATATGTCAGAAGAGCAAGGCATATAGGCATAGGTAGACAGGAAGTATCTCACCTTTTGGAAACTGTGGAGTTGGTGAGGTGAGGTTAGCATGTGGCTGTTCATATTCCTCTGATCTCCCTCAAGTTTTTACCCCTATATCTGGCTCCGTGTTTTCTATTAATAAGACCATTTAATGTAGATGAATTTCTAATCAGTCTTATTAAATAAGAAATACAGAGCCAAATACAGGAGTAATAGCCGAAGAGATCAGAGAAATAGCAAATAGCCACGACTAGCCTTAACTTACCTCCACACAGTAGCTTCCACAGAGAGAGAGACTTCTTCCTGTCTAAACTGAGCTTTTATTGTCTTCCTGTTCTGACTTCTCATTGGCTCTAAGCCCAGCCATATGACTTCCTCCTCACTGCCTGTCTATACAGACCTCCAGGTCTCTATGATTGGTACTGGAATTAAAGGCGTGTATAACCAGGCTTGGCTGTGTCCTTGACCACACAGAGGCTCTGTCTGTCATGTGATTGGATTAAGGGCATGTGCTACCACTGCCTGACTTTGTTTATGACTCGCTATAACCTCTGATCTCCAGGTAAACTTTATTTATTAACATACAAAAAATATCACATTTCAGCACAAATAAAATATCACCACAGTTCAGAAATTCATCTACACCAAAGTATTTTTTGTTTTGTTTTGTTTTTTTAGACAGGATTTCTTTGTGCAGCTTTGGAGTCCATCCTGGAACTCACTCTGTATACCAGGATGGCCTCGAACTCACAGAGATCATCCTGCCTTTGCCTCCCAAGTGCTGGGATTAAAGGCGTGCACCACCACAGCTTACCAAAGAATTTTTTATGTTTTCATGTCTATCATCATCTGCTTTTCCCATTATATTTTAGCCATCATGGGGAAAAATCATGTTAGAGAACTTTGAGTTTCTCTAACATCAAAATTAAATATTTTGCATTGAATAGACAGTAATAATAATAGAATTGAAGATGGTATAGATAGATATTACAAAACAGAACTTGAAATTATAAACATATGGCATCTATGTTGAAGTGTCTTAAGATGAAAGAGAACTACATTTTTTTGATTATATATTAATAAAAATATGTATAGATTTTCTTTTACAAATGAGAGAAAATGCCCCTATATCTTTACTAGAAGTCTTGATTTATCTTTTAAAAATACATAATTGTAAAATACATTTTACATTATGTAAAAATACATAAATGTAAAAATACATTTTTAGCCGGGCGGTGGTGGCACGTGCCTTTAATCCCAGCAATTGGGAGGCAGAGCCAGGCGGATCTCTGTGAGTTCAAGGCCAGCCTGGGCTACCAAGTGAGTTCCAGGAAAGGCACAAAGGCTACACAGAGGAAACCCTATCTCAAAAAAGCAAAAAAAAAATTAATTAAAGTAGAATTATCAATTTCTCCTTCTTTTGTCTCTCTCCAAACTCTTCAGATACCCTTCCTTGAACTCCAACCATGCCCCACATTCTCAACACGACAGCCTATTTTTTGATGATAATTGCTGTTAATGATATATATATATATATAAATATATATGCATGCATATATATTTATACATATATGTATATAATCTGCTGATTCCACTTTTGTTGGTGTGGCCACTGCATTGAGCAACCAGTAAAGGAACTCATCTCTTGCAAGGGCTGATTGTTCTTCATATGTCAGCGGTGATCATCAAGTCGACATAACTCCTACTAAACAGGAAGAAAATGACATCTTGTTCTGGAAACATAGCCCACTTCCTTTTGCTAGTGATGCCATGAGCCTTAGAAAACAATCTGTTATCATCATGTTTCTAGACCAGCATACTCCCTTACTACATTCTAAATATTAAGCGTACACCACGTAAGTATAACTACCAGGTCTCCTTATCGAAGCCTGCCTATATAGAAAATGGTTTATCACCACATAAAAGTAGAACTAGACACAGTACAGAGATCAACAGACTGAAGTAATCTCAGCTCAAGGCTTATCTATATCACAGGTCCTGCAAGGCTCAAGGAAGAGAAGGCAGGAAGATTGTAAGCTTCAGAATACCAGCATGTCTGTTATATTAGAAATAGCCCACATCAAAATGATAGGAGTAATGGCAAATCAATGGACCTGACAACATGGAAGAGGGGAAACTGGGAAGGTCTCTCTTCTAAAGAAAGAACTACAAACAACTAATAACTGCCACCAGGAACATCTAATTCTCAACTGACAGTAATGTATTGACTGACAAATCTACAGACACACTGAACATTCAACCTTAAATGAAGAATAGACATATAATAATATTAGATAATTCATGGCACAGAATTATAACATTTCAAAGATTTTTATTGGAACTTTGTACAAAGTTTCAAGGAATCTTAAAGCACTAAAATAGCTAAGAGGAATGAACCTAAATTCAATTAAGAACAAATACAATATTTGCATGTAAACATATTTCAATAATCTGTACAATAAAAAAATGGTGAGCACAACAATCTAATCAGTAAATAAACTCTCCCTCTTTTGAGATTATGTCTCAGCCACCATCA
>CABHPQ010160847.1:31758-48558 GCA_902168405.1 Peromyscus aztecus | reverse complement strand
GGTAATGGGGGACTGCCCTGGCTCAGCACTAGACACACAGGAATAATGGCCTTCAGAAAGCCCATGTATTTAGTGATTGCATAAGAGTGACCTAGATGGAAAGTAGGGATGTGAAAGTAGACAAGGTGACATGTGGGGACAATGTCACTTTTCCATGTCTGTGGTGAAGTACCCTGACAAAAGCGGCTGACGGGAGGGAGGGTTTACTTTGGTTTGCAGTTTTCTAGTGGGGAAGTCGGCGTCAGGAATGTGAGGGGACTGGCTGCATGTCGTCAGAAGCAGTGAAGGGTGAAGGCTGGTGCTCAACTAGCTTCCTCTAGCCCAGGAGGAGCTAGCCACACAGGGAGGGTGGCTTAGGGCCACGGAACGGAGGGGTTGCATAATGCTCTACTGAAAAAAAGTAATGAGCATATTATAGGAAATGGCGTCAGTGGGAACCTATTAACCAGTGCCACAGGGAGGCCTCCAGCCCCAGGATAAAGCCTGGCTGTTCTCTGCCTGCATCTCGGGCCTGTTCCAGGCGGCATGCCAATGACACAAGGCAGGGCTAAGCAAGCCTCCTGTTACCTCCCGGGCCCTTGGGGGACGAGGTCTCTCTGCATCCTGCATCCTACTTAGCCTCTCCCATGAGGAGCCCAGGTGTAGCTCGGATTCTAATTGGTCTTAATAATAAAAACCCGGATCCAGATACTGGGGTAAATGATGAAAGATCAGGGAGACCAAGGAGCCAGTCACAGTCACCCCTTCCTTACCTCACAACTCCTCAGCCTGAAAAAAGATTTTCCCATCACTTGGCAACAAGCCAAGGAAATTAATTATGAGGAAATGTCCTGTAAACAACTCCTCAGCCTGTAAAGGCCGAGCTCCTGTCTCTTCTCACCTTATATTCCTCTCTCTGCCCAGCCATATCACTTCCTGTCTCCACCTCTCTAGTGCTGGGATTAAAGGTGTGTGCCACCCCTGCCTGACCTCTATGGCTAACTACTGGCTAGCTGTACACTCTGATCTCCAGGCAAGCTTTATTTGTTAGAGCACAAACAAAATATCACCACACGCAGGCCCTCACTCTGCCGACATGCTGAGGTTTGGGTCAGACATCTTCAACAAGTGATAGTGTAAAGATTTTTATAGTGAAGGTGTGTGTGTATGCAAACGCATGGACACACTAGGAATTGAATCACTGACCTATATCCCAATCCCAAGCTTGCCTGCCTGCCTTCCTTCCTTCCTTCCTTCCTTCCTTCCTTCCTTCCTTCCTTCCTTCCTTCCTCCCTCCCTCCCTCCCTCCCTCCCTCCCTCCCTCTCTTCATTCTTTCCATCCAAGCAGACCTTAAACCTGAGCTCTTCTCTCTTGCCTCAGCCTCCTGAGCAGCTATGGCTACAATTCCACAGATTGCTAGCCCTGTCTGTTCAATGTGTTTTGTTCGAGACAGGGTCTTATGCAGCCTAGGCTAGCCCCGAGCTCACTACATAAGCAAAGCTGCCTCCCAGGAGTGGGCTACATACAATCATCACCACATGCAGCCTGCTGAGTATTTTTTGCAATGGTACTTTGCTAGTAATTTTATTCTTAAATATGTGTTTGGGGTCATTCTCTTTTGCCCCTGTTAGTTCAAGGGATACCTGACAAGATTTAGGAACTTGCCTAAAGGGTTGGGCACTAGACTTAAAAAGTCAAGTTGTCACTGCTAAAGTTTGAGTCACCACACAGAGAAACAAAGCCCTCATGAGCCAACAGCTTCTGGGGAGACTGAGAAAGGAATGGGGTCTTGGAGAGAGTTTCCCAGAGAAAAAGCCATACTGAACTTTTTCCTTGATCTACACTTTGACTTCATTTATTTATTTATTATTTTAATTTTTTTCATTTTACATACCAACCACAGTTTCCCCTCTTTCCCCTCCTCCCACTCCCCTCTCACTTCCATTCGACCCCCCCATCCACTCCTCAGAGAGGATAAGGCCTCCCATGGGAGTCAACAAAGCCTGCTTCAAGTTGAAGCAGGATGAAGCCCCTCCCCCGTACGGAGACTGAGCAAGGTGTCCCTCCACAGGGAATGGGCTCCAAAAAGCCAGTTCATGCAGCAGGGATAAATCCTGGTTCCACTGCCAGGGGCCCCACAAACAGACCAAGCCACAGAACTGTCACCCACATTCAGAGGGCCTAGTTCTTGCATGGGCCCTTACTTATTTTACTGTTATTATTTTGATAGGGGGAGAGACCAGAGATTGAACCTGCTCCTCACACAAGCTAAGCGAGTCCTCTCCCACTAAGTTGTATATCAGGCTCACTTTTCACTCTAGATTTTGAAGCTCATTAAATTGCCCAGGCTATCCTTGGCCTCACTTGCAGCCCAGGTAAGCCTTGAACTTGAGTCCTCATTCCTCAGTCTCCAGAGCCGCTAGGATTACAGCCCATATCACTAGGCTTAGGTTTGGTTCTTAAGCTCTATACAAAATCCTTGCTTCCTATTCTGTAGTTAAAATGCACAAAATTTTTCTGGCAAAAAAAAAAGTCCTTTAAATAAAACAAGACTGTCATTATATTATTATGTGTTTATTTTTTCCTTATCATATGAGAAATGCCAGCACATTGCAAAGAGGCCAAGATAAAACCTTACAAGCAAGTCAAAATAGATCTTATTTTACTTTTAATTGACACATTAAATTGTATATATTCGTAGAGTACCATGTGTGTTAGGACACCTCTATACACCACGGAATGCTGTAATGATGATCATTAACCCATCTGTAATCCCAGCGTTTACTGTTCCTTCCTTTAAAACCTCCGGTGGTTTTGAAACGCACAGTGGCTTGTTATTAACCATTGCTGTCACGTCTTACAACAAATCATTACCATCTCTTCCTCCTGTCTGACCTTTGGTACCCTCTAACAAGTCTTTTCAGCACAAAGCAATTAGCATAGTAATTTGTTGCCTGTCCCTTCAACTTTTCCTCCAGTGTAAAAATGTTACAAAATGCCATTATCAGCACCCAGAGTTCTGGAATCTGCAAGGACATCGGGTCATTAACATCTCGGTGTTACTTTCCTTTCGAAGAGGGTGTGAGGTAGGTTTCATTAGCAGAAGGAGCCCTAATGCATCCTAGTGTGTTGCAGCCTGCATGTGCAGGACCCAGCACCATTGTTACCACACAGGGCTCAACTAATTGTTCTCTAACTGGAACTGAGGGGTGGCAAGCTGGGAACCACACCCCACCAATTCCATCAGGCCTGTTGTGTTCCCATAACAAGCCAAGCAGTGAGCAAATACTGTCTAATAATCTGGACTGGTTTATTATAAGATGACAGTATATAAGATTTCTGTGTGGGTATAATTGGATTATTGGAAAGAAAAATTGGCTTCTTCTGAGGCAGTGATGTTAATCCAGGCTGCAGAATACACTCACTCAGGACACTTTTAATGATAGTGGTTGGGCCTCCCTGACATTCAAACTCAACTGGCCTGGGTAATTCTTTTGTCGGCATGTTATTTTTTTGTTCTTTGTTTTTTTCCCATGATGCTGAGGATCAAATCCCAGGGCCTCCTTAACTCTAGGTAAGATATTTTTCTGAACTACATCCCCAGCCATATAAGCATTTTTAAAGAGTGCACCCCAAGAAATTAGAACTAAGTTCATGTAAACAGATGCTTATTTATATATTTTGGAATCTTGGCCCTACTTTGGATTTATTCCCATCTGGCTCAGTGGGAAAAGCAAGCTAATTTGAAGAAACCAACACGCTGAGGTAATATTCTATGCATGATGTTACCCATGCTCATATTATGAGCTGATATGATCAGGAACCTTAAAGTCAGTACAGTAAAGTCAATTTTACACATATCTTACTTACGAAAATGGTTGTGATGATCTTAACAAGATACAAGTAGAGTGTATGAGAAAATGATAATAACTGATCTGTAGGAACCCAAGGTTTTTGTATAAGAAAGCCTAAAAATTGACAATTTTTAGAAAGATATCTCAGAAGGGTCTAATAAAATTGACTGCTCACAAGGACAGTAGGAACCTTCTAACTGAGAAGTGCACACCACCACAGTGCACATCTTTACACACCACCATGGTGCACATGAATGTCTTGAAAGATGCTCTTGAGAACATCAGCAATTCTGAGAAGAGAAGCAAATGCCAGGACCTCATCAGGCCACGCCATGAAGTCGTCATTTGGCTCCTAACTGTGATGATGAAGCACGGTTACATCGGCAAATTTGGAATCGTTGATGACCACAGGGCTGGGAAGATCATTGTGCACCTCACAGGAAGGCTGAACAAGTGTGGAGGGATCGGCCCTAGATTGATGTGTAGCTCGAAGATCTAAGAAGATGGCGGAAGAGCCTGCTACCATCCCGCCAGTTTGGCTTCTTTAAGGACAACTTCAGATGGCATCATGGACCAGGAAGAAGCAAGACACAGCACACAGGAGGGGAAATCCTGGGGTTCCTTCTCTAAAGATAAAAAACACATACACAAAAAATGTCGCTATCTTGGGTGTTTTGTTAGGGTGACATAAAAGCTGGCTAGGTGTCTGCCAGCACACTAAGAAGACATTTCTAGTCACAAAATGTTCGAAGCATCTGCCTAAAATTAGCAACAAGATAAGATGACCCATCCATTTATTATTGCCACATTCCCAAACCACTATAATCTCTAACTGTGTTCCAAATGCTTATCCGTGTATCCACAGATAAGTACAGCTCTCACTTTCCATTAAAGAAACAGAGACCACCGCAGGAAACCACAACTGGTCAGAATGCAGTGGACAACTGACTGGGTGCGCATCTCCAAATGATAGATCTACAGGGCAACCCATCGGAGAAGAGGGGGCAGAAAGACGGTAAGAGCCGGAGGTCCAGGGTGCCGGCCGGCTGTGAGATCGTTTCTCCTGTACATGACAGGGCAGCTGCACCCATAAAATCTCATCGATACAGCTGCCTAAATAAGACAATATAAGTTGGCATGTCCATGTGGATGGGGGCCATCTCACAAGACCCTGCCCCTAGACGGAGACCTACAGGTAGGTAATGACCGCTGAGCAGGAGAACCAGTCTGCTTCAGCAATGAGCTCCCTGATAAGTTATTTGATTCCAAATGGTCAGCCCTGAGACACACACATAGGAACAACACTAAATGAATTCAGTAGGATGTGGGGTATGTGAGTGTGTGTGTCTGTGTGTGTGTCTAAGACAATAACATTAAATTGTATAAATTATTGGAAAGAAACATGTTTAGTAAGATGGCTATATATAAATTTAAATATAAAATTCAATGACAAAATGATAACATAATAAAATCCCATGTAAATTACATAGAATAAATATAAAAGGTACTTTTGAAACCCATACATACAAAACCTATACACATAAAGAGATTTTATTTATTTATTTATCTATTTATTTTTTATTTTTTATTTTTTTTGAGACAGGGTTTCTCTGTGTAGTTTTGATGCCTGTCCTGGATCTCGCTCTGTAGACCAGGCTAGGCTCGAACTCATAGAGATC
Organism: Peromyscus aztecus; assembly: GCA_902168405.1. NCBI lineage: Eukaryota > Metazoa > Chordata > Mammalia > Rodentia > Cricetidae > Peromyscus > Peromyscus aztecus. The sequence goes on along the minus strand of CABHPQ010160847.1, from coordinate 43,045 downwards.
CACCTGGCTCTGCCTCCTGCGTGCTGGGATTAAAGTCGTGCGCCACCACCACCCGGCCCATAAAGAGATTTTAAAGAAAGCACAAACAGATGGATCAGTGGGTACAGTGTCACAAAGACAGAAATTCTCTCCAAATATATTTCTAGATTTAATGCAGCTCCAGACAGAAGAACTTCTAAGTGATTTGCACCCTGAAAGTTAATGGAATTGTTTTGACGGTCCAAACAGTTTGTGTATGTGTGCATTAAAAAAAAATTTTTAAACATTAAAAAAAACCCATACCATCTGTAAAAAAATTATGTTTTTTCCTTCTGACTCAGATGCCCTTGTTTCTCTGTCTTGCTATGTGCTCTGGCTAGGATATAAATTGTTTAAAACACACAGCCACTTCACTTAGACTTACATGTCATAAGATTTTTAAAAGAACATATGAATGTATTGTAATTTTGTCTTTACTATATAAGATACAAATATGCTATAAATTGCACAGCAGTGTTTATATAAAATATATATTTCCATTCTATTTGTGTAAAGTTAAATGACAGTAAGAACAAGCAATATGTGATGCACATGGAAATATCCTTAGTTTGTTACTGGTTTCAGTTACATAAAATCAGAAATAAGATATGAATTCCATGGGTAAGGGAAGCCAAGGGACTAGCCATAGTCTCGCTGACTACTGAAGGCTGTGACGTCAGCTAGATCAGTTCATTTCATAAATAGGCGGGCACTGGACACTGGCTTATATTATTTTTTTCCCTTCACTTTTTAACCACATTTGCAGAGGATTTCCCTGTCAGGCGTGTCCCAGAGTCATAAACACAATCTCACATTAGTTCTGTTCTTGCTTGCACACACTTGTTGGTGAAGATGGCCACGGATGGAAAATTCCTGTGTTTCTACAAAAAAACAAAAAACGTTCTGTACCAAGAGATTGAGGCAACAACTATGATTAAGGAAATGTCCCACATTTCTTTCTTTTGAAGCATCCAAGAGAAACACGTTCCCTTTGCTGAGCATTGTTGGAGAATCTGGTGTCGCCTGGCAACTCTTCATCAACAAGCCCCTGTTGGAAGTGTTGCCTCTTGGGACATTTCAGTGAGAATGTCAAGCACCTTTTTGGTATTCTCCTGGTCCAGTGTGACCACTTGGTGACATCTCTGCTGAAGTGTCTTCACTGCTTTTAGTTGTATCTATCACATCTTATTCAACCAGCTGTTTGTTTTCAGAATCTCCACCTTGGTTTGAACTTGGGTCTGTATGATCTCTCCTGGTTTTAGAGTTCAGGTGTCCTTGAGCTGGTTCAAATCCATCTTTGTCTCCTTGCATGACAGACTCTGAGGAAATAAATCCCATGTTCTTCTCCTTGTAATGGAAAACAGTTGTCTTGGATGTAGGATTTCTAATAACTGAGTGATGCTGAGTTCTTGAAATATTTCTATAGTTTACTTCCATGACTGGCTCCTTTGGATTATTGTTAAACTTAGGTGGACATTTCTCTGTTTTGGGACTTTGAGGATGTTTCTCACAATCAGAACATCCAAGTTCTATTTTCCTCAGTTTTGAAAATGATTTTTTATCATGTTTTGTTCTTTTCCATTTTCACCAATATTATTATGTTTCTGGGTGGGAGGGTCATAGTTCTGCTTAGTAATCTTCCTGAATAAGTGCACACCTTGTCCCCCATCAATGTTATTCCAGCAGCTTCTCCCCAGACCTTCTCACTTTTAAACACCTGCAGTCTTACCCAAGGAGCATATTGGACAACTGGTTGAAGCATCTGTCGGTTATACTTGCACAGCAGGTTGCATTCATAAGTGCCAGTAAGTACCAGTCTCCGCAGTCTTTCATATCAAGTGTATACTCCATTTATTGACAAGGGCAATGCTTTGGAATTCTTTGCTTTCCGTTGAAGACATGCACTTTTTTTTTTTATTGTCTATGGAGCCCTAAGAACAGTTACATGAATCAGAAAGCATGCTGGACAAGTTTAGATAATATGCTTGGGGCCCTATGATCTTTCTGTACTTACACTGTGAAAGTCTTCTACTATCAATTTCTTTACAGAAAGACATTGGCCCTGATTCCACTCCATCACCAATATCCACACCAGGAACAACTTCCTCTTGCTTTGGGTAATGCCGAGTCAACTGAAAGGAAGTATCAAAGAAAAGTTGCCCGTGAAGAAACAGCTACATTGTCGGGAGGTGGTAACTACTTCCTCCGTGTTTGCAGCTCCTTCTACGTGGAGAGCAGAGGCATGCCAGCTTGTCTTGGCGCGCCATCTTCAGAAGGGACATCTGATTGGTGACTGCAGAGGGTTTTCTCTCTTTAAGGTAAGTGGCATTTGTGTTAGACAAGCACTGGAGCAGACATGGCTGTGGTGGGATAATCGAAGGGGACAAACCCCTTAAGTCTGCACCTTTATTTTTCAGAGGGAGTGCATCTCTTCCCTGCAGATCCTAGCCGCTGATAACTGTTACACTTGCCTTGTTCACCAGAACCATGGCTTGGATGTGCTCTCTGTCTGTGGCAGACCCACCTTTTACCTTCTGCTTCAGTGACTGTAGCACTGTAGTGACTTCTGCTATTCCTCAGACATGACGTCTTCTTTACCATTATCTTGTAGCTCCATCCAGAACGTCTTTGCCTCATTCACCACCTTTCCCTCCATCTTTTGGTGGTGTTTATACAAATTTCTTCAAAATTAAGTTCATCAAAAAATGTATCATGAACCACTTTGATTGGAGACTATTACCTGAGTACGGGAGGCTCTATGAAATCTGGAGCCCTCCCTCGGACAGAATATGTCAGTATGCATTACTGTCTTAGGGTTTTATTGCTGTGAAGAGACAACATGACCATGACAACTCTTATAAAGGAGAACATTTAACTGAGGTTAGCTTACAGTTTCAAAGGTTTAGTCCGTTTTCATCACTGAAGGAAGCTTGGTGGGAAGCATGGTAGCATGCAGGCAGACATGGTGCTGGAGAAGGAGCCAAGAGTTCTACATCTGGATCTGTAGGCATCAGGAAGAGAGAGTGAGCCACTGGGCCTGGCTTCTGAAACCTCAAAGTGACACATTTCCTCCAAAAAGGCCACACCTACTTCAACAAGTCCACAAATCCTAATCTTTTTGGATAATGCCACTCCCTACGAGCCTATGGGGGCCATTTTCTTTCAAAGTACCACCATTACCTAGTATTCTCTGATATTTGAGTTTTCATGTAGAAACTGTTGTTGAAAAGACTTTCAGGATGATTACTAGTCCAAGTTAAACAGGCACATGCATCTTCATTAACACCTATACTGATAGCTATATGGTCAGGACTATTTAAATAAAATAAAAGTTAATTTGGTGTTTTGGTCCACAGATGCATGAAGCATTCTGTGAAATGGGCTAGTGGTTAAGGCTTCCAGGTTCTGCGTCAGCATTGTATGCTGTCCTGCATGGCTGTGAAGTCACTCAGGTGCTGGGGAATCACCTTCAATGTCCATTACCATGTCTCTAAGCATCCCTTATAACTAGCCTTTCTTGTTCTCCTTTGTTAGTGGCTTACCATGCCCATGTGTGCATATGTCCATATATACATATGTTACTGGCTAGATCCGCATATGAGAAAGAACAAGTGGGGTCTTCTGAGACTGTATTGTAAATGTGAGGAGGTGGAATACTCTGAGCTCTTTCAGACAGTCTTGATTACTCCTCTCCACAGTGGGGTACCTTTGTTCTCTGTCACTACTGAATTCAGTCTGTGCTGAGCCTTAGTGTAGCTGTGAAAACTTCCATGTAAAGGGCTGTGGCTGTTTACCGTCCTCCTGAGAGCAGGAAGGATGCTGCCTTCCCAAGGCTCAGAATCTACCCTCTACCAGAGCTCTGTCAGAGGAAGACATTGTTGTCCAGCAAAGAGCTTTCTTCCCACACAGTCAAACTACTTCTTGCTTACCCTCAGGTCTTGGCTATAACATTCTGACCAGTTTATGGATGCAGGAGCTGGTGCAGCCGAGGCTGGTCTTGAACTCCAGATCCTCTCGTCTCCTCCTCACTCACATGCCTGCTTCCGTAGTCTGAGAACTGGCATTTCTAACGTGTGCCACCGTGCTCTGCTCCCATTCTGACTTTCTTCAGCAAGTTTTGAGGTGACTAAAATTCTTGTCACACAAACATTAGCCTGTTTGACATCAGGGTTTGCCGTAGTGATGCTATTGACCCAGTCATATTTATTCCTATGATAATCTTGGGTTTCACTTTGGCTTATAGTCTACATTGAAGCTATTTAATGATCAATTATTAAACAACCTTGGTCATGCTCAAATATTGGGTCTTTGGGCAAACAGTTTTACATCCACAAAGAGTGAGCCTGGGAGAAAATACTACATTAGTGAACAAGCTGCATGGGCTCAGGCTGCAGTGAGTGGCCGTGGGGACTGTCTTAGTTCTTTTTCTGTTGCTGTGATGACACTCTCTGATGATCAGCTCAGGAAGGAAGGTTTATTTCCTCCCAGCTTTCCATCGTACAGTGGAAATGACAGCCGCAGGAGCTCAAGGCAGTTGGTCACATTGTATTCAGAGTCAAGAGGCAAACAGAGATGAATGTTAATGCTCGACTCATTTTTTTCTATATTATGTGTCCAGGATCCCAGTCTGGGAGTGGTACCACCCACAGTGGGCAGCTCTTCTGAACTTAGCCTAATGAAGACAATCCCCCATAGGCAGGGCCATCTTCCAGGGGCTTCTAGATCTCATCAAGCTGACAGTTGAAATGAATCACCACAGGGTCATGTTTTGCAAGTGGACATTTTAAAGACCCTCTAAATGATACCTCCTCTTCTTCCTCTGACGTATGATGCTGATGATGCCTAGTGACATCTGTCTCTCAAAGGACTCAGATTGATCTAAGGGAGTGATGTGGCTCTGCTTAGCAGAGGCTCATTTGTACTTTAGTAAGTAGAATAGAGAAGGAGGGTTGTTGGAAGACTGACAGTCACCCAGCTGCTATCTCTGTTTCAACAACACTTATTACTCCTTTGCCTCTTCCTTTACTTTTGTTGAGTATCTGTTCTCCCCAAAACTTAGCAACTTAAGGCAAAAATGATTTTTTAAAAAAGCACTCACATTATTTCTCATTCTCCATCTTCTACTCCCGTAGGTGTTTGTTGGGCTCAACTGGATGGCTGGGCTTGGGGTCTCTTGCAGCCTCTGCAGCCCAATGGTGATGGTGGTGTCCCCACTCACAAACTTCTTGGTGATGCTAGTGCTAGCCAGAAGCTTGTCTGGGATTTGAGCAGGACCCCACCCTGTGGTTTATGGGTCTTTGAACCATGACAGCTTAGTGAGGGCAAGCCTCAAGAGAATGGAAACTGAAGCGTCCTTCTCCTCAAGGCCTGCTCCGGGGATACAACATAAGCTCAGAGGGGAAGAAGCAGGCACACTCAAGGGAAGGAGACATTTCCCTGGGTCTGGATATGGGAAGGAAGATGGAAATAATTCTGCTCCTATTAGCTGAGCAATTTCTGGCCTGGTATATTGCCTGGACTGAGGAAGACCAACAGTATAGCAGTTGGTGATGCCTTCTCTCTTTGCAGACCTGAAGGCTTCATCCATCCACTCATTCATTCCTTCATCCATTCAGTGAGTTTGCCATGTGTAGCTGGAGAATTTCTCTCGAGCTCCTGCTAAGTCCCGCCAGTCCCGGAGCCCACTTATAAAATAAACACACAGACTCTTACATTATTTAAACTGCTTGGCCATTAGCTCAGGCCTATCATTGTCTAGCTCTTACTCTTATATTTAGCCCATTTCTATTAATCTATACTTTGCCACGTGGCTCATGGCTTATCGGTACCTTACATCTTCCTTGTCCTGGCGGCTGGTGGCTCCAGCCAATCTCTTCCTTCCCTTCCTGTTTCCTCAATTCTCCTCTCTGTTAGTCCCGCCTATACTTCCTGTCTGGCTATTGGCCAATCTGTTTATTTATACAGAGCAATATCCACAGCAGCCATGGATACATGTTGGGCTGGATAATTTTTATGTCAACTTGACATAAGCTTGGGTTATCTGGGAAGAAGGAACCTTAATTGAGAAAAATGCCTCCATGGAACTGGTTTGTAGAAAAGTTGGTTGGGGGCATTTTCTTGATTGATGATGGATGCTGGAGCACCTAGCTCACAGTGACAGTGCCACCCTGATGGTGATCCGAGGAGTTATAAGAAAGCAGGCTGAGCAAGCAAATCAGTGAGCAGACTCCCCCATGGCTTCTGCTTCAGCTCCTGGCCCCATGTCCCTGCCCTGCTTGAGTTCCTGCCCCGACTTCCTTCAATGGTGGACTGTGATGTGGAAGCATAAGCTGGAAGAACTCTTTCTTCCCCAAGTAGCTTTTGGTCATGGTATTTTATCCCAGCGATAGAAACCACAACTAAAACATAGGTGCTGTCCTCATGGGTGTGTGATTTAATAGAAAGCTGATTCGTGTGACTCTCAGCTGCTCGTGTGTTGTGTGAGAAGAAGGACATGCTGGCCGCCAGCAGGCATGGAAAACCACCACACAGCTGAGGCAGCAGCACCTGTCTTCAGAGCCTTCGGCGGGCTGGCCTGGAGGGGTTGGTTGGAAGGCTTGGTTGGGGTTCTGCCTGGAGGAGATTTGCTGCAATATGTCGGCCTCCTTGGAAGCTGGTAGCTAGTGAATTCTTCCCAGCGGTCTCTCCTTCTCCCCCAAAGGAGGTCAACAGGCCTCTAGACTGTAGTTACAGATGAGGACACTACAGCAATCAAGGTGGAAGTGATTTTCTGGCATGTGTCAGACTGGAAATACTGTCTGCCCTTCATTCATTCACTTGCTCTTGCAGGCACTGGCCCCCAGGGTGACACTTTCTTCTCACTGAGCAGCATCAGGTAAGATGCACATGGGCCATTATCATCTCACAGCTCAAGAGAACCACAGGCTGCTGTCTCCCAGAGAGGAGGAGGAGAGGGTGAGTCCAGTCAGTGTGGAGGAAGGACCTCAGCAACATCCACAGTGAAGATGGCAGGTGCCAGAGCTGGGAAATCAAGTGTGTAGATGGCCTCATGCTGGGATGAGGCCTGGGAATCAGACATAGAAGAGCACATCTGGCTAGCCCCTTTTACGGCAGTTCCCTCCAGAGGTTGCAGTGTGCCAGGCAGGCCCCGAGTCCACTGTGCATGTGGGAGGACCTCTCACCCGGCATACTGCTTATGCTTGGGCCTGAGAGATCACATGTAAGGCTTTGGGTCAAAACTAGACGTCTCAGGACTAAAGCATGCCCCCAGACTATGGCTGGAGACAGAACTGGAGTGGGATCCAGATTCAGGGCAGGCACTGTACACATAACCCGAGCTCAGGCAGGAATTGGAAGTTGATGGGAAACACTTCTTGGCATTTCCAGTTGCTCCTCCTCAAGAGGTCCATGTCCTTCCCCTCCCTTGGGCGTAGTCTATACAGCAGGTCCTGGGGGCGTACTCACCATCTCCTCCCTCCACCCTTAGTCTTCTGCACACCTGCTGCCCCTCCGTTCCGACGCTGACTCTTGACTCTCCCTCTTTCACTCTCCCTCGACTTCCCTGTGCCAACTGAAGCCACAGTGCCCTACTGGTTTATTTGCTCATTTGCTCCTTAGCTCATGGCATCCTGACCACTGTGCCCCTCCACTGTGTGGTCCTTACCAGTCCTCACCTCGTGTGGGCCTTCACAGCATTTGGAAAGACCTTGCCGCTTGTCTGTCCAGTGTTAACTTTCTGGTCCTAACCAATAGACAGCACCATGTCCTATGAGAGACAGATGTCTCCAGCTCCCCTAGAGGCTAAGGTTCTAGTGATACTGGCTCTTCCACCCATGTCCTGGGGAGAAGGAGGCAGCCACTGGGTTCCTGATAAGTACCACTACATGCCAGTTGAGTCCTAGCTGACCAGGAGCTTCAGCCCAAAGGGCCTGATGCTGCAACCCATGGTCCCTGGGATGGCATTCCCCCAACCATGTGGCGCCATCACAGAGGGTGATAGAAACCTATTAAGGCTTGTGTTGTGGGATAAACTTTTTGTACACTCTAAAGATGTTTCTCTACCTAAGATGCCTTCTGATTGGTTTAATAAAAAGCTGAATAGCCAACAGTTAGGCAGGAGAGGATGGGCAGGACTTCCGGGCAGAGACACATCTTCACAGTGTACAAAAAGATTATCCCACAACAGTCTTGCCTCCTCCATTTGTGACCACTAAGGACTATGTGAGCTAAGGTACAGTTCCAAAGCAGGCTAGGTTCTGGGTGCTTAGCTGGAGGAAGGCCCTTGACTGTGAAGTCCAAATTTCAGTTGCTCTTAGGCCAGGGTTCAGAAAAGGATGTTCTTTCCAAGTCCACTGAGAAAGCCACAATCTTACATGAAAAAAAAAAAAAGTTTCCGAAACACTTATCTTGGCCAGAGCTCGAGTATCCAGACAGCTACCTCACCAAGATCCAGAGCCCATATTAAGTGAAAGGAGGTTGCATGCTTTGGGCTGCTGGCTCATGGAGCTGGCCTAGGTGCTGACTCATTCCTGACTCCCCATAGGAGTTCCCCATCCTAGTGTACTGCCATCTTCCAGCCCTCCGCCCTAGAGACCAACTCGGAGGTGAGGAATCAAAGTCCTGAGTGGTTCCATGTGTGTTCAGCCATAGCAGGGGCAACCTAGAAGTCCTGGGAGACTATTCTTTACCACTGTTGCTAAATATTGGCTTCGCAAGGAGACGGGAGGCTAGTCTGGACCTTCCCAGGTACCACCTGATCCACGGCACGGCACACAATGTTCACATGCCTCCACTGCAGGATCCGATATGGCTCCACGGTGCTTAGGCAGTGTTCTTTGACCTCTCATCTCTTTCAGGTCTTCCTCTTTCCTACCTCTCAGGATCAGTCCATGAAAACTCCTCTCGGAATGCTAACTGCAACTGGATTGAAATACCAATTCTGTGGAGGTAGTCTGGAGCCTTCTCACCAAAACCCAAGGCCTTTCTATTCTTGCTTTATGTCTTTTAATAAGATTTTATAATTTCCTTCACTATTTATAGTTCTTGTTGTTTTTATTTCTAGAAGCACACTGGATGCAGAGAGATGCTGTGGATCACTGCATTTTACTTTGTATGCATGCGCTCACACTAATTCAAAGCCTCTTTGGCTTTCTAATACTTAATGTCTTCAGCAAAGAAAATTATATCACTTTTTCTCGGGGTTTGCACTGATTACTTTTTACTGTGCTTTTAGAATCACCCAGATTATGTTAAACAAAAATTACAAAAAGCAGTCAGTTTTATATAATTCCTGGCTTTAGTTAAAATAACGCTGATACTTTGCCATTTAAAAATGATAGTGATTTTCACTAAGAATCTTGTGATTAAGCATGTTTTTTTTCCCCCTTCTATCTATACTTGGCTGGAAGATCTCATTAGGAATGGCAAGTCAGCATGCCAGATGTGCTGAGTGTCTTTTGATTATTGTTAAAAAAAATTCCTCCATGCTGGGCAGCGGTGGTGCATGCCTTTGATCCCAACATTCAGGAGGCAGAGCCTGAATCTCTGAGATCGAGGCCAGCCTGGTCTACAGAGTGAGTTCTAGGGTAGTCAGGGATACACAGAGAAACCCTGTCTTGAAAAAACAACAACAAAAACTTCCCCCATAATGTATTAATATAAAGTTACATATTTTGACAGACACCTAGGACCTCAACACTCCTACTTAAAATTAGATAGATGATATAAAGATAATAAGTAGACAGATGATAGATAAGATGACCAGGTGACACACAGGTAGGAGATAGATATAATGATGGATACTAAATAGATGATGTATAGATGTTAGCTACATAGATACATAAATAATATTATAGATGTCCTGATACTATCTCATTAAAATATGAGTCCTGAGGTTATAAAATAAGGACAGGCAGTGGTGACACACATCTTTAATCTCAGCACTCAGGAAGCAGAGGCAGGTGCATCTCTGAGTTCGAGGACAGCCTGGTCCAGGATGGCCAAGGCTATACAGAGAAACCCTGTCTTGAAACTCTCCTCCCCCCAAAAAAATTATAAAATGAGAAAATATGCATCTTTTCTATATAGCCCAGACAAAATAAGGGAACCTTGTAGCCTTCAAAGATTTTACAAATTCAGGTTTAAATCCAGGCGGTCCTGGGCCTTTTGCACTAGCAGTCCCAACTTGTCCATGCATCTTTGGAGATCCAAGTTTCCTCTTGTTTTTCTAGTCATCCCAGTTCTCACAGCAGCTTCTCCTCCACCCACACCCACCCGCCTCATACCCGCCCGCCCCTTCTCCAGGCACACATGTCTGACTCAGCTTTGGGAATTATGCTTGTCCTCGATCTCATTAGTTTCATCGCTGTATTGATTTCTTTCCTCGGTTCCTTAAGGTTTAATTATCTTCTTTTTCCTTTTCACTCATCTTGCTGTTTTGACCTGGCCGTCTGTCTGTTGTTCTGATCTTGCTATTTTGACCTGGCTGTCTGTCTGTTGTTCTGATCTTGCTGTTTTGACCTGGCTGTCTGTTGTTCTGTGTGCTCCTTCCTGTTTTTGTGACTCGCAGTGTTCTCCACCCTCCCTAATGGTCGCCAAAGTTTCTGTGGTCTTGGTACAGCAAGTATGTCTACTTTGGGTACACGGTGCAGCAGCTCTTTCCACAGTAGAATTTCCTCAATTCTGCCCCTGTCCTCTTGAGTATAATTTTTAAATTGATTTTTCCTTATCCCTCAGTGAGATTTGGAACATGTGTGTTTCCTCCCTTCTCCTCTCCTGTTCATAATTCTTGCCATGATGTTGTGGGATTATAGAAGTTCCTCTGTAGTTATTTTTCATGAGTTCTCAATGAGCAATCATATGACACATTCTCACACAGAGAATTTTGTGTTTGCATAGATAAACACCCTGAGCTCAGCCCAGGCACTGTGATGAGAGTCTCCTTTTGCAGTGATTTTCATGAAGGGCATCCAGTAGACAGTCCCTCAGAGCTCCTGTCTGCCACTGCCTCTCTCGACCTCAGTGGCACATTGGCCCAAATAGGACTGTGGACTTCTGGTCCTTGCTTGAAGTTGTTACTCCAACTTCCAGCTGTTCAAAAAAAGACAGACCACTGCAGTGTTGCCATTTAGGACTAAGGTCAGCATGAGGACTTCTCTTTCCATCACAGAAACCTTGTTCTTTTTGCCTATAAATTTGTTCTCGTTCTCTCTCTCTCTCTCTTTCTCTCTCTCTCTCTCTCTCTCTCTCTCTCTCTCTCTCTCTCTCTCTC
>CABHPQ010160847.1:0-31748 GCA_902168405.1 Peromyscus aztecus | reverse complement strand
CTCTCTCTCTCTCTCTCTCTCTCTCTCTCTCTCTCTCTCTCTCTCTCCATTTGTAGCAGAAAGAATATTGGTTCCACAGAAGACATTTTCTTCTAGATCTTCCAGGTCCTGTAAGTGTGACTTTGTTGGAAAGTGGATCTTTGTAGATGGCAGGGCATTTAGGATCTCAAGATGATCGTGGCCATAGTATGGGCCTATATCCAATGTCAAGAGTGTTTAGGAGAAAGGGGGGAAAGAATTGAGACACACAGGGGTCCTATTATCATCTCTATTACTGTGATAAATTACCCTGGTAAAAAGCACCTTAGGGCAGAAGGGTCCATCGTGGCTCATGATTCCAGGTTATAGTCCACCACAGCAGGAGGTCCGTCATGAGCAGAGAGTGAATGCACACACCCTGCTCCCCTTCTCTGTTCTTAGACAGTCCAGGATGCAAGCTCAGGGAACGGTGCCACCCACATGGGTGGGCACTCCCACTTCAATTAATGCAATCAAGACAATCTCCCACAGACATACCCACAGGGCAAACATGCAGACAATCCTGCGTCGACGTTCTCTTCCAAGCTGATTCTAGACAGTGTCAAGTTACCAAATAAAATTACCCATCGCAGCAGAGAAGCCTGTGAAGCGGGAGACAGAGGCAAAGATTGGACAAAAGGATGCACGAGATGGTGGGGCTAGGATGGACAGGAAACAGGGCTGAGTGCCTTGCTCATAAGACCATAGCAAGTTCTAGGTGGAATAAAGACAAGTGCAGACTTATAAAGAAATCTAACACAGTCGCTTAAATTTAATGCATTACTTATAGCAATTAGAATGTCTCCATACAACAGAAGGAGCCAGCAAGAGTATTCAGATGACAGCTTTCTTGCAAAATATATGTAAGACAGATGACAGAATGTTAATTTCTACAACCTACAAATTTAAAAAAAAAAAAACTTACCTGTCTTAGTTAGGGTTTCTATTGCTGCAACGAAACACCATGACCAAAGAGCAAGTTAGGGAGGAAAAAAGTTTATTAGAGTTACACTTCAGCATTGCTGTTCATCACTGAAGGAAGTCAGGACAGGAACTCAAACAGGGCAGGATCCCGGAAGCAGGAGCTGATACAGAGGCCACGGAAGGGAGCTGCTTACTGGCTTATTTCTCATGGCTTGCTCAGCCCACCTTTTTATAGAACCCAGGACCAGCAGCCCAGGAATGGCACCACCCACCATGGGCTGGGCCCACCCCCATTGATCACTAAATGAGGAAATGCCTTACAGCTGGATCCCAAGGAGGCATTTCCTCAGCTGAGGCTCCTTCCTCTGATGACTCTAGCTTCTGTTAAGTTGACACACACACAAAAAAACCAGCCAGTACAAATGGTGTGTAGTGTTTGAAGCCTCAAAGCCTGTCCCCAGTGTCATATTTCCTTCAGCAAGGCCACTCCCCAACACCCCCCACCCCCAAACAGCATTAACTGGGGACAAAGTATTCACACACCAGAGCCCATTCATGAGCCCATGGGGCTTGCAGCATTCATCGTCATCATTAACAGCAGCAGCTGTATCATCATTATCCTATGACATCAGCATCATTAGCTGCAACATTTTCATCATTATCTTCATTATGTAATCATCAGGAGCAACATCAGTACCTTCATCATCCTAATATCTTCATCATCACATCATCTTCATTATTATATTGTATCATCATCATCACTACCACCACCACCATCATCATGGGAAACAGCAACCACTCACCACCACCTCCTGTGGTGTCCGTGTGGGAGGATTGTGAGATACAGACTAGGCCACAGCACTACCCAGTGTGAATTCAAAAGCACTATAGCCAAATCCCAAAGATCGATCACTCATCTGAGCTCAGCCTCAAGTGTCCATGGGACTCAGAATCCTATTCCATTCACAGTGTTCTCTGTTTTCTTGAGACAGGATGAGCCTGGATGTGGAGGTGGGTAGATGGAACTTATGTGCTTAGAATATTGTAAACATTGCATCAGGCAATGCCTTGGCTGGTGGCCAGGGTGATATCTAGATGGGCTCCTTGTGAAGATTTCAGACAGTCAGTGTTTAGAGAGAGTGACAATATGGCATTCGAAAGAAGGCAGGCTCAGGGTCCAAATTCAGGAGACCACAACAAGCCAGCTGAGCTGAACCCCATGCACATGAGTTCCTGAAGGTGATGGGACAAACGCTGGCTGCATGGCCCTTCCTGTCACTCATGAAAGATGCAGCTCTGATGGTCAGCAGTGGCATCCCCACCAAGCCTAGGCAGGTATCCGTCATGATCATGCCCTGGGGAGTCGGCTTTGCTATTTTCCAGGCTCTCTGGGCACCGTGGGGTGTGGGTACACCTATTGATCACTACCGCAACATAAAAGGGGTGGGAGAGAAGGCAGCTCAGATCTGAAGCAGTGATGTTCAGAGTGTTCTTGGGAACCGCTGACCCTGAACTGCTGTTGTCAAAATCTTATTCAATCTTTTTTTTTTTTTTTAAACTGTTTCCTGACTGCCCTGCTGGATGCCAGCAACGCATGATGGTCCCAGGCACAGCCCGGACCAGAGAGCAGCTGGATGTTTGTGACTGTCTAGGCCTTTCAACAGGTGGTCCTAGGAACCTGAACATGGATTTCACCCACTCATTTAGGGGCAGATATGTCGGTTTTCTGTAGCAACACATAGAACATGAACATGGTAGTGTAGAGAAGCCCACATTTTTCATCACATAGGGCTGGAGATCAGAATCCTGAGGTCCAGGGTGAACAGAGCCTTCCACAGGCTCCAGGAACCTATCTGTTCTCTGCTGGTTCCTGCCCACATGCTGCCTGCATGATTGGTTCTGACTTTTCTCTGTCTTCATATCTTCCTTGATTCTACTTTCCATCTTCTTATGACTCTGAGATAATAGAACGGTCCAGCATAAGGCACTATCTCAAAGTCCCAGATTTCGTCAAACCTATAAACTTCCTTCACCAGCAAGGTGGGGTGGCATCCATTAGGATGCCCTCAGGAGCACCAGACGGGTGTATACGTCTTCAGGCCTTCACATTGACCTCCACACGTGACAGTCACAGTGGACAGGTTTGGCCCGCTCATTGCTACTGGTCTCAAGTGGAATTTGTAAGATATCTTTTTGGATTGGTCCCCACCACTGAGTAATCTGGTCCTTGGTCATCTGGAAGTGATACCTCTTCCTAAAATCTCTCATGGGTAAATAGAGCCCCTGGTTGGCAGTCCCCAGATGGGCCCTGAGTCACTGATGTGAGATCTCCAGCAGATTCCTCCATACCTCACATCTCACACTTGTGGGTCCATCAGCCCATCCTGAAGGTGCATGCGTCCATCCTTTATTCAAGACCAGCCCTGGGGAAAGCAGGTCATTCCACCCCCCCCCCCCCGTTCTTTATTCTCTGGAAGCACCAGCTCCTCGGGTATTTTAAGCCTCCCTGCCCCCGGGGCACTCAACCACCCCTCTCCTCTTCATTTCTGTTTTCTCTTTGTCCCTTCACCCTTCTCTTTTTAAGAAAAAAAATTACAGAGAATATGCTGCTCTCCCCCCTACTGGAGTGGGAAAAAAGAACCCACACAAATAAGAGGTGAGGGAGCTCTCAAGTGGGCAATTTGGGCCCATTTAGTATGAAGTCACTCATTTCTGGGTCCACGCAGCCCACTCCCTGCCAGGGCTTCTTTATTTCCAAGGTCCCTGCTGGGCCCCACGTGAAATGCAGATACAGACCGAGTGACCCCAAAGCGGGATCAAACATCTTTTATTGATGCATCTCCTATTTCAGCCCACTGTTCACAAGGACTAGAAAGAAAGGGAGCTTGGGAAAGACAGAAAGAAACAAGAAAGGAAATAAAACATGATGTGGGTCCTAGATGGATATTTTTACCCTGGTCTTGCTTGTGTGGTTAATCTGAGTTTTGTTTGCGGTTGAGAATCCTGGGTCTTCCGTTTGGACCCAGGGCTGGAAGGCACCAGCGGGTTTGTCTGGCCGTGAAGTCTTGGCACCCAATGACAAATCAAATGTCACCTCACCTGGATCCCCAAGCAGGGGTTCTCCAGCGGAAGTGCTGGGAATCACCTATCACAGGAGAGAACTGGCAATGCAGTGTTTGATTATTTCACAGTTGACCCTGGCGTCTCTTTCGCCTCGGCCTGTAGGAAACCGGACTAATTACCGTGGTCCATCAACAACCCCAAGAATGCTTAGGCAGCCAGAGGCTGATGACCGACCACAAGGGGGCGGTGCCGGGCTTCTGAGATCTGCTCCCTTGGTGATTGCAGTTTCCTCCAGGTAAATTGTCCTCATGCCTTTCTGCCTAAACGCTTCAACAAGCCTTACTGAACCAGTCAATCACTCAAAAGATGCAGCAGAGCTGTGTGCCTGCTCGATTCCAGCACGTAGGTGGGAAAACAATGAACCCAGAGCTGCTCAGCCTCCGGCAAATCCTGTATGTGTCTTGGGCAGTGGTGATTTGTGCGGGGAGTCTTTTCCTCCCAGACTTTCAGAGGGTCAGTGTGTAAGTTCCAGAGCCAGGGTGCAGCAACAGGGAGGCGTGGCCCTCCAAACACAGCACCACCCCTCAGGGTTTGGGTACACGTTCCTGTGATCATTTCCTTTATGAAGAACATTGATCTTTTTAAGCCCCAACTAGTGTTATTTTTTGTTCCTTTTCTTCCGATGTTGTAATTGTAATAAGATGATGCTCCCAGCCAGGAGGGGACTGGGCACACAATAGGTGGATGCATCAGGGCTCAGGAGAATCTTCAGCACTGAGTGGCAGGCTTGAGGTCATCAGCTGGTGACTTGGCAAACATTTAATTACTTAGAGCAAACGAGATGGAGGAAAAACCAATCGACAGAGAAAAATGCTCTTTCGTAGCTGGGAACCAACTCCCCAAAGAGTCACCTGGTTTCCTAGAGAAATGTCGGATGTGTGTAGAGTGCCCCAGACCAACAGATATCCTAGTGGTCCTGCTTATTCTTCTTCTTCCCATCAACAAGACATCCTGTTGCTGGACTTCACTCTTGGGAAACTAACCGGCTAACAGGCCCCAGCACTGCCATGTCTGGGGACTGGCCATGGATGCTGTCAAAGGGGTTGCCTCTTGTAACATGAATCTTAAAAGGTCTTATAAAAACCCCAGAGCCAGATATTGGGGTGAACGCTGAAAGATCAGAGAAACAGAACAAGCCACAGGCAACCTCACCTCGACAACTCCTCAGCCAATCCTGTTTCCACGAATCTTCAGACTGAAATCTCTGAGTCCTCACCCCTGAGGGTCTCAGTTGAACTGCTGCTTAGCTCCTGTCTCCTCACGCCTTATGTACCGTTCTCCATCCAGGCATGTCACTTCCAGGGATTAAAGATGTGTATGCTTCCCAAGCAAAGGCATGAGATCTCAAGTGCTGGGATTAAAGGCATGAGCCACCACGTCTGGCTCTGTTCCCAGTGTGGCCTTGAACTCACAGAGTTACAGATGAATCTCTGCCTCCCAAATGCTAGGATTAAAAGTGTGTGCTACTGCTGCCTGACCTCTATGTTTACTATAGTGTCTGGCTTTGTCCTCTAATCCCTAGATAAGTTTATTAGGGTGCAGAATATATTGGGGTACACAACATATCACCACAGCCTCCAGCACCCTACCTCTCTGAGCACAGGCCGGTTTGGAGGATGGAGCCTGATAGGTTCTTGGAGTACAGGTGAAAGGCTGGCTGGTGGAGCACTAAGAGTGGACAGTACTCTGGTGAGATGGTGATCTACCCATCTCAGAGCAGGGAGGGGCTTTGCTCTGCAGGTGGAGACAGGATGTGGGCACGGGAGCAGATTTCCAAGCTGACAGCAATGCCTGGCATGGGCTGACGGACCGAGGAAGGTGGGAGGGGAAGCGTGAAGACGCGGCAGGTGTGGAAGTGATGCAGTCACAAGTGTGTTCCACTTTCACTTCTGTTGTTGTGACAGACATCAACACAGGGAGGAAAACGTTTGCCTTTAATTCCAAGTCACAGTCTACTGTTGCAGGAATCAAGGGAGGTCCTCAAGCAGCTGGTCACATCACACCCTCAGCTGAGAGCAAAGAGGGAGCAAATGCATCCTCACCCATTCTCAGCCTGCTTTCTCTTCTCTCACACTGTTCGGGATCTGCCTAGGGAACGGTGCTGCCCACAGTGGGCTGAGTCTTCTACATCAATTAACAATCAAGACAATCCCCCACAGACTAACCTGATAGACAGGATTCCCCTCAACACTGGGTGTCTACTTCTACCAATCCCCATCTTATTTTCTGAGACAGGGTCTCTACCTAAACCTGGAGCTCACCCCTCTGATTGGACTGGCTGGCCAGTGAGCCCTCAGAATCCTCCTCGTCCCTCCATTCCAGCGGTGGAGTTTCAGGGGCATTGGCACAGCTGGCCTTTTACATGGTGCTGGGGATCTGAATGGGTGTCTTTATCCTATGGCAGCAGACTCGTTACCTACCACGCCACCTCCCCAGCCCTTAAGTGTCTGGGTTTTTGTTGTTGTTGTTTGTTTTTGTTAAGAGGGGTAAGGGGCATGTTGAGGATTCAATTCAGGTCTTGTCTGTGCTAGGCAGAGTTTGCACTATTGATCCATGTTCCAAGCCAGTGTCTGTCATTGGCGTTCACTCAGTGGCGTTCGTTAGGGCATCCTCAGCAAATGAGCACGACACCCAGGCCACAGTGGTAACTATGACCAAGTGATGGGACAAGGACCCATATTTCCCCATTGCTGTCATTGCTTCTTGGTGAAGTGGATCCCTTGGTGCCCTATGGAGGTTAGCACCTAGGCCTGCTATGGGAGCTGACATTATCCGACAAGATCCTGGTAGCAGTGCAGTAAGGTTCAGATGGAATTAATTCCTCCAGGACAGAAGAAATTCTCTTCCTTTTCCTTCTCTTCTCCTTCCTCCCCTTCCTTCCCTCTTCTCTCCTTTCTCACTGAGGGAAGAGGCACTTTTCACCATGTACGGACTACAGTCACAGATTAATATGGACTTCGTGGTTTAAAATAATCAACATTTGTTCCCTGTATTCTCAATGCTAAAGTTGAGGGACCATCAGAGCCAGTCCCTCCTGGATGCACCAAGGGAGTGGTGGTCATTGATGCCTCTTTACCAGCCTCCAGTGGCTCAGTCATCTTTGCAGTCCCGGGCTTGTAGACTCAACTTTTCAATGTCTGCTGGCTTCTCTGTGTGTTCACTTTTCAAACCTCACCTTGACTTGCTCTTGGAAAGACACCAGCCACTAGACTGTGGATCCAGCATACACCGAGTATGATCTCATCTCAAATTACTTAATGTGTCTGTAACAGTGAATCAGATATTAATTTACATGTTGTGAGAGTTAGGACTTGAATATGTCTTCCCAGGGATCACTATTTAGCTTATATAGATTTTCCACATACACACATGCACAACCTACATATTACACATGTAATTATGCATGCTATGTTATACATATGAATTTCCTTCATGTTCTAAGATTGCACCTACCTTTTAGCTGCATCCTATGTATGTACTAGTATGGATATTTTCATATTCTAAGATGGCATGACCGGAACCAGCAGGCTCCATTTCTGCTCTCAGCTTTACAGTGAGGACCATTGTAGTGTAAATTCTAATCGGTCTTCACAATAAAAACCTGGAGTCAGATATCAGGGTGAGAGCTGAAAGATCAGAGAAGCAGAGCAGCCAGCCACTAGAGTTCTTACCTCTACTGAATCCTCAGACCAAAATGGAGCTGAGCTCCTGTCTCCTCTTGCCTTATATTCCTCTCTGCCCAGCCATTTCACTTCCTGTCTCCACCTCCCTAGTGCTGGGATTAAAGGCATGAGCCACCACTGTCTGGCTCTGTTTCTGTTTTAGACTGAATCAATCTCATGTAGGACAGGGTGGTCTTGAACTCCTGATCTTCCTGCTTCCTCCTCCCAAGTGCTGGGATTAAAGGAGTGTGTCACCACTGCCTGGCCTCTATGGTTAACTAGTGGCTGACTCTGTTCCTCTGACCTCCAGGCAAGCTTTATTTGTCAGAACACAAACAAAATATCACCACAGACCAGAGTCTGAATTGAACTTCCTATGTTGTAAATACTTCTGAACCCTGGGCTCCTGGGATTTACTCCCCTTGGCCCCTTTCCCCAGAAGAAGCCGTCAGATTCTGCCTCTTTGAAAGCCTGTGTGGGTCTGACCCAGGTCCTCTGCTTACATGTCATGGTTGAGTAGCTCGTGTTCTTGTGGTACCCCAAACAGTGAGGGGGGGTGTCTCTGTTGCATGAATGTTAGATGGTCTTATCAATAAAACAAACCTGAGGCCAGGTATTGGGGTGAAGCTGGATAGATCAGAGAGACAGAACGAGCCGCAGCTATCTCACCTCGCCGGATCCTCAGCTGGTCTTGTTTCCTCAGACTGGAGGCCTCTGAGTCCTCATCCAGAATGAATCTCAGCTGAACTATGTTGCTAGAAGCGTGAACACGCAACCAGGCCAAATGCTTAACCAGCCAAATGCTTCTAGTTTCTGGTCCTCACGCCTTACATACCTTTCTGCTTTCTACCACCACTCCCTGGGATTAAAGGCTCGCTTTCTGGGATTAAAGGTGTTGTCACCATGCCTGGCCGTTTCCAATGTGGCCTTGAACTCACAGAGATCCAGAGGGATTTCTGTCTCTGGAATGCTAGGATTAAAGGCGTGTGCTACCACTGCCTATCCTCATGTTTAATATTGTGGCTGTCCTGTTCTCTGACCTCATGTAAGTTTATTAGGGTGCACAGTATTGGGGGGATATAATACCACCACATGTCTCTGACTCTTTTGCCTGCTTTTGGGACCCTTTCCCTCCTACTGGGTTGCCTCATCCAGCCTTAATATGAGGGGATGTGACTGTTCTTTTTTCGTTTCTTTACTTTTTTGGCTTTTCGAGACAGGGTTTCTCTGTGTAGCTTTGGAGCCTTTCCTGGATCTCCCTCTGTAGCCCATGCTGGCCTCGAACCCACAGAGATCCACCTGCCTCTGCCTCCTGAGTGCTGGGATTAAAGGCATGCGCCACCACCACCCGGCGTGACTACTCTTATTGTAACTTGTTACGTCGTGTTTGGTTGATATCTCTGAGAGACCTGCTCTTTTCTGAAGGGAAATGGCAAGAGTGGATCTGGGGGAGAGGGGAGGTAGGGGTGGGGATGAGAAGAGAGGAGGGAAGGGAAATTGTGGTCAGGATGTAATATATGAGAGAAAAACAAGTAAAAAATAATGTGAAAAACAAACAAAAAACAAACAAACAAACAAAAAAAAGGAAATTGAAAGCCTCTCTGATGCAGAATTGAAATGAGTATCAGTTGGCTGGGAGTGATGGCCTTAGCCGAGAGCAGATGAAATAATCAATAATAATGACCAGGTCCATTCCCAGCGACCTTTGAGGCTCTTCCAAGTGCTTTTATTTAATATCAACACTTCCTTTGTTTCCTGAGATAGAATAAACTTTGACAAACCCAGTCTCTATTCCTGACATCTGGATGTGGAAATGTCTTTTTCGTGGATGCCAAAATGTTCAGGGCTCTGGAGACAAGTGGCAGAGGACACAATACCCCCAGCAGGTGAGTTCCAAGGTCCCCGGAAGACTCTCTGTCACAGAAGAGGGGGAAGGGGGACAGGAAGTCTGTGCTGTGTTGGAAAGCCATACTTTCTGGAAAAGCTGACGTGCAGGAGCTAAAGCCGAAAGGTTCTGGAATGGGAACGAGCCAGAGGAACAACATACAGGGACATACATTATGAAAATCCCACAATGAACCCGCTGCTCTGTCTGCCAACTGGAAATACTATTGAAAAACACAGGAGCCATGTGTGCACCTGTGTATGGCATGGGATTTGGCCAAAGTAAGAACTACTAGTGGCGAATTGCTAATACCATTTGAAAGGGAGTATAGCTTTGGAAAGTTTTAGCTTGACCTGTCCCCTCAAGTTAGATTCAAACCTGACTTTCGTATTGACACAATGTAACGTTTTTGTGACAAGGGAAAGTAATTGACCATGTTTAAGTAAAATCAGATTAGGAAAATCAATTGCACTTAACGTCTGTTCCTGTAAGACTGTGCGCTACTGTGACCACATCTCCCCTGCTGCGCTGTGCGCAGAACTGAGAAATGGTGGGTCGTAGCAAACACAGGGAAAGACAACAAAAATAAATGTTTATCATGGGAGTGTCCACACACGGTGCTTAGAATACTTGAGTTTGACACTCAAAATTATAGGAAGCAATAACCCAAAAAGCCATTTATAAGTGACCAGAAACAGGTTTTAAAGTTATTCTTTACAGGAGGCAGCAAGGTGAAGGCCAGCCTGGGCTGCAGTCAGGCCGTTGGAGATGCGCACTGAGGCTTGTCTCAAGACCAGACAATGTTTAAGAGCTGTCCAGGTCACCTCCCTGTGACCTTCGCCCAGGCTCTCGCTGCACGTCACATGTATAACCTGTTCCCCAAACAAAGAGCCAGACACTTTAACTGCGCTTGGTGAACAGTTTCTGCATAGAACCTGCCTCAATCCTTCTATTTTTCATGCTACTCATAAGACATGGTCCTGTACTCTGACGGGGAAGCAGACTTCTTTTACACAGTACATCGGGGGCACTCAAGGAAGCGTCTAGAGCATTTATCTGGTACCATTTTGCTGTACCCAAATGACACCGAACTCACTTGAAATTGCTGTGGGGATCCTTTTGCCTTAAGAAAACAACATCTCTAGACACACACGGGGTTGCCGGCTACCACCTGCCACCTCTCAGATATGGTGTGGCTGGCTTGACTCTGGCGTGTATGGTAGTGCATGCTCAGCTTCTGCCCACCCCTCCACTCACTGGGGATCACTGTCAGTGCCTGCGGATCGGTGTCTCTGATGCCTCAGATAAGGACTGAAACTTGGAGGAAAGCACACAGCCTGGTTTCGACAGCCACCACAGGCACCCCCTTGACTGCACCAAGTCCATTTCACTATAAGGTCATAGGAGTCATGTACCAGGCAACGAGCTTCCTGCTTTGCATCGAGTGCAGTCGTCAAGAATAGATGCTCACACCAAGTTTTCAGTTTGGAAAGCATGAATCTGAGTGTCAGGGGCTCCATTCCCCAGCATCTGTTCAGAGCGGTAACAAGGCAATACAGACTGTGTGACTCCACAGTGCATGCCCAGCAGATCCTAAAACCATGCTTCTAGAGCTTAAAAGAAAAAAAAAAAAAAAAAAAAAAGCTCATTACTAGGGGGAAAAAAAAACCCCAGCCTACTATGAATTTTGTCAAGGATTGAGAAACCCTTCCGTTAAGGAGTTTAAAATAAAACCTGACTTGACTTATATACTAACGTAAAAATGAGCTGAAGTGCCTTTTAAATAAGTCATGCTTAAGATATTTTAGAACTGCCCCTTCCAGACTTGCTGCTCCCTAACTCTTCGAGGCAGGGTCTCTGTAAGTCAGGGCTGTTACAGGCTATGTCTTGTGCTGAGCACAATATTTTAGTTATGTTGAGAAACCGTACCCAGCTCTTTAGAGAACATGTCTGCACATCTTTACAATGAGAGCACGCTTGGAAGAAAAAAAAAAAAAAAAACCCAAACCTCCCACCTCACACGGATGCGCGATTAGATTCGGTTCAGTTATATTTCATCGATTTGTAGGGAGTAGACCCAGGCACGCTTCAGAGTTTCCATTTAGCAAATCACAAGGAAGTCAAAGCCTGGAAAACCCGAGGGCATGACACAGCAGAAAGCCGCCCTGAAGCCTCTCAGAGGCTGACACAGCAGAAAGCCGCCCCTCACATCTCAGAGGCTGACACACAGGGAAGCCCGAAGAAATCCCAACTACTGCCAGACACAGATCACCAGGGGCGCAGCAGATGTTCCAGGCAGAGACATTTCATTTATTGATTTCAAAGGCTTGCTTTCCAAAAATCGTTATTTTCCCCAGGAGGGTGGGGTAGTTTTATACTCTCATACATACACCTGCCATTTCTGGGGGGCAAACACGTCCTTCGTCTGCATTTTAGGGTTGCATGCATTTTGTCTTCTGAGGACCGCAGAGTATGTTTGAAAAGAGTAATCACTAAAATGTCAGGGAGAATTATGGGGCTGGTTTAAAAGTTCACAGGAACCCATGACATTTAGCCAGCACCCCATTTCTGACATCGTCATCATGGCAACTCCAGTCACATAGTGTCAAACCAAGCAGCAAGATTAGGGCAGCTCTGATCTCAGCCAATCTCTTGTCACCACCAACCATTGCCCAAGATCTAGTGCCACAGAGTGGCTGCAGGTCTACCAACCAGAGCCATCCCACCTCTGCAGGGGACGTGGCAAAGGCTCTCCCTCTCACTGTGCATGCCTCAGAGACCCAGAGACATTATGCTTGACCCCTGTCCTAGTTAGGGTGACTATGGATGCGATGAAACGCCATGACCAAAAAGCAAGTTGGGGAGCAAAGGGTTTATTCAGCTTATGCTTCTGTATTACACTGTTCATCACTGAAGGACGTCAGTGTAGGAACTCAAATAGGGCAGGAACTTGGAGGCCAGATGATGCTGAGGCCATGGAAGAGTGCTGCTTACTGGCTTGGTACCCATGGCTTTGTTATGGAACCCAAGACCACCAGCCCAGGGATGGCATCACCCACGATGGACATGGCCCTCCTCCATCATTTACTAAGTAAGAAAATGCCCTACAGGCTTACCTGCAGCTAGATTTTTATTAACTTTTTTATTTTACATACCAACCACAGTTTACCCTCCCTCCTCTCCTCCGGTTCCTTCCCGCATCTCTTTTCTTACCCCCTCCATCCACTCCTCAGAAAGGGGCAGGCCTCCCATGGGAGTTAACAAAGCACAGGCTATCAAGTTGAGGCAGGACCAAGCTCCTCTCTCCTGCATCAAGGCTGAGTGAGGCATCCCACCAAAGAGATTAGGTTCCAAAAATTCAGCTCATGCATCAGGGACAGATACTGATCCCACTGCTAGGGGCCCCACAAACAGACCAAGCTATACAACTGTCACCTTATGCAGAGGGTCTGGGTCGTTCCCATGCAGGCTCCCTAGCTGTAGGTCTAAAGTCCATGAGCTCCCATGAGCTCGGGTCTTTTGTCTCTATGGGTTTCCCCCTCGTGATCTTGACCCCCCTTGCTCATATAATCCCTCCACCCTCTCTTCAACTGGACTCCCGGAGTTCAGCCCAGTGCTTGGCTGTGGATCTCTGCATCTGTTCCCATCAGTTACTGGATGAAGGTTCTATGATGACAATTAAGGTAGTCACCAATTTGATTATAGGAGATGGTCAGTTCAGGCACCCTCTCCACTATTGCTGGACGTCTTAGCTGAGGTCTTCCTTGTAGATTCCTGAGAGTTTCCCTGGCACCAGGTTTCTCCCTAACCCCGTAATGGCCCCTCTATCGGATATCTCTTTCATTGCTCTCCCTCTCCAGCAGTCTCTCAACTCGGCCATCCCAATTCCTCATGTTCCCATCCCCCATCCCCTCCCCTTTAGCCCTCCCTCCACCCAATGCCCCCAGTTTACTCAGAGTATCTCATCTGTTTCCCCTTCCTAGGGCCATCCATGTATCCCTCTTAGGGTCCTCCTTATTACCTAGCTTCTCTGGGGCTGTGGATTGTAGCTGGGTTATCATTTGCTTTACATCTACTATTCACTTTTGAGTGAGTACCTACCATGTTTGTCCTTCTGAGTCTGGGTTACCTCACTCACAATGATGTTTTCTAGTTCCATCCATTTGCCTGCAAATTTCGTGATGTCGTTATCATTTACTGCTAAGCAGTATTCCATTGTGTATATGTGCCACATTTTCTTTATCCATTGTTTGGTTGAGGGGCATCTAGGTTGTTTCCAGGTTCTGGCTATTATGAATAATGCTGCTATGAACATAGCTGAGCAAGTGTCCTTGTGGTATGATTGAGCATCCTTTTGGTATATACCTAAGAATAGTATTGCTGGGTCTTGAGGTAGATTGTTTCCCAGTTTTCTGAGAAACCACCACATTGACTTCCAAAGTGGCTGTACAAGTTTGTACTCACACCAACAGTAGAGGTGTGTTCCCCTTGCTTTACATCCTCTCCAACATAAGCTGTTATCAGTGATGTTTACCATAGCCATTCTGACAGGTGTAAGATGGTATCTCAGAGTTGTTTTGATTTGCATTTCCCTGATGACTAAGGATGTTGAGCAATTCCTTAAATGTTTTTCAGTTATTTGAGATTCTTCTGTTGAGAATTCTCTGTTTAGCTCTGTAGTCCATTTTTTTTAATTGGATTATTTGGTATTTTGATGTCTAGTTTCTTGAATTCTTTATATATTTTGGAGATCAGTCCTCTGTCAGATGTGGGGTTGGTGAAGATCTTTTCCCATTCTGTAGGCTGTTGTTTTGTCCTATTTACTGTGTCTTTTGCCTTACAGAAGCTTTTCAGTTTTGGGAAGTCCCAACAATTTATCAATTGTTGCTCTCAGTGTCTGTGCTTCTGGTGTTATATTTAGCAAATGGTCTCTTATACTAATGTGTTCAAGGGTGCTTCCTACTTTCTCTTCTATCAGGTTCAGTATAATTGGATTTATGTTGAGGTTTTTGATCCACTTGGACTTGAGTTTTGTGCACAGCAATAGATATGGATTTATTTGCATTCTTCTACTTGCAAACATCCAGTTATACCAGCACTATTTGAAGATGCTTTCTTTTTTTCCACTGTACAATTTTTGCTTCTTTGTCAAAAATCAGGCGTTCATAGATATGTGGATTAATGTCAGGGTCTTCAACTTGATTCCATTGGTCCACATGTCTGTTTTTATGCCAATACTAAGCTGTTTTTATTACTATAGCTCTATAGTAGAGCTTGAAGTCAGGGATGGTGATACCTCTGTAAGTTCCTTTATTGTACAGGATTGTTTTAGCTATCCTGTTTTTTTTTTCCATATGATATTGAGCATTGTTCTTCTAAGGTTTATGAAGAATTGTGTTGGAATTTTGATGGGGATTGCATTGAATCTGTAGATCTGCAGCCAGGTCTTACGGAGACTATTTTTTTTTTTAAATTGAGTCTCCCTCCTCTCAGATGACTTTAGCTTATGTCAAGTTGACATAAAACTCTCCAGCACAACTCCTCAGTCCATTTTGCTTTTATCTAGAGTACTACAGTCTTGGCTACACTCTTGCTTCCTCATGGATCTGCACTCTCTTTGAGAGCTCTGATTTCATCTCTTTGGCCAGCACACTTAGCTTCCCTGTTTGCTCAAGAAGTAAGCTCACCTTACTCATTACTTTCCCAAGTGTCAACACTTTCTGGCTTTTTTAGTTCATTGGCTACATGCTGTGGGTTCGATGGGTCCTAGGGTTTAATGATACTCAATACCGTGAGAGCCACAGGCTGTAAAACATAGTGAGGCAGAGCATAATAAAACATAATAAACAAACAAACAAACAAACAAATAGATAAATGCAGGACTGCGATTACAAGCCCATCCCTGCCACTTCCCAAAGCTGAAGTAGTGGAAACTCCACCCATGTACCCACCACTTTGACGTGGAGTACATTACCCCAGATGTTTCCCAGACACCGTGGAAGACTGGTGGCTGCACTGATCTAATGTTAGGAGAAAATATGTGCTTGTGTGTGCCCATGTGAACTGTCTTGTGGTCTCCTGAGGAGCACCGTGAAGTGTCAGGAAGCCACAGCAGGATGACCTTGGCTTTGACTCAGTTGATTTTGGCCCAGCCACTAATTGCCTGGCCTTGACTCTTCATCTGTAGAGTGCGTCAAAGAGATGCAATGATTGCACTTACACAGTTGGGACACAAGTTCTACTTCCTCACTAAGCTAGTCCCACTAAAATTTCCTCATGCTGTCAGAAGGGCTCTGCTGAAACACCGACGCACAATTTCTACACACAGGACAGCTTCCCATGCCGTGCTTGACAGTTGGGTTGGGCTGTGTCCTTCCATGGGCATGCAGCACATGTCGGGCTGTAAAAGCCAACGATGGTGCTGAGAGGAAGTGAGCTGGGTGGAGACCCAACTTGTTTACCAAAAATTATGATTAGTTCTTGGGATCAGGAGAGATGATATAGGTGTATGGCCTCCTTGT
This sequence comes from Peromyscus aztecus, assembly GCA_902168405.1. NCBI lineage: Eukaryota > Metazoa > Chordata > Mammalia > Rodentia > Cricetidae > Peromyscus > Peromyscus aztecus. The sequence goes on along the minus strand of CABHPQ010160847.1, from coordinate 15,615 downwards.
GATCATCAGGCTGAGCTATGCCCAGAGAGGCTCCTGGATGCGTGACCTTTGTTGTGATTGGTAGAAGGAAAGCTGGATTGTGGTTTGGTGCTTTATAAACGGTGTGCTGATGCTTAATAAACGAGCTCCTGCCTGACACGGCTCCCCACCGTGTCTGTCTCCGGGCACTGGGAGGCTGGGTGACGGGCCAGCGGCGCACTACCCCCCTCAGTCAAGGTCTGCTGCAGGTGGTGGGCCTAATGCTTGGGTGGGGTCAAGGGAACCCCACATCCTTCCTCTGAGATGAGGCCTATGAACAAAGTCCTTGAAGATGAGAAGAGCAGGGAGCTGTCAGCACCCACTGTGGGGGCAGTGGGTATGTGGACCACAGCCTTGATGGGAATGGGCACAGCCTCTTCCATATCTACTAGGAGACCGTATCTACTGGAAATCTTCTTCTCTCTTTCACTCAGCCAAGGACAAACCTCACTTGCTCAACTAAAGTCTCCTGCTAAGGAAGTGTCTAGCTTGCACAAATAGCTAGAACTTGGGTGATGTGATTTGTGCTGGCTTCACCTGTTCCTAGGAGTTACCCTCATGGCTGTCTCTCAAACTCCCACTTGTATGTGTGAGAGAACACTGATGCCATGGAGAGGCGGTGTGACTGGCTGATTTAACACATGGAACTGGGTGTAAATTTCAGGGACAGAATTACAGGATAGTTTTGTTTTGATTACTATGCTTCTAATTGCGTTCTGTTGACAGCCTATTACCTCACTTTAACTTGCCAAAGCTGTGAGATGAAGCTGCCGAGCTCACGCACTAGTCTGTGCTCTCAAAGTGCTTCCCTTCCAACCTTCATGTCAACATGACACGTGTCTAGTTAAGGGACTGCATCCGAGGAAACCTGGGTTCAGGCAGGTGAATGGACCCAACTGTATGACTACATGGGGGTTTTTCCTCTGGCAACCCAGGGTCTTTTTCACTGATTTAGACTTGTTTCTCTACAAGCAATGAGTTCCAATTTCAGTAGATGGCACAAACATGGGGACAGAAAAGTTAGGAGCTAAACCTTGGATCATAAAATGATGAACTTTCATGAATGACTCTTGCAGGAGTATCGTGTGTATAGCCAGGGTGGTGGGTACAGTGACAGAGGTCTCATGCAGGGCTTTCTAAGATGCCGGTGACTCCTCATCTTCTGCAGAGTTACCTGGTGGACCCTGTGAGGTGCAAATGTGGGGTCCGCAGGCTGTGGTGGGTATCCAGGATGCTCTGGGGGGAAGGGGTTTTGCACTGTGAGGAAGCTCAGCTGTTTGTCTTTTGGTTCTTGTGGCTTTGTGACCTCTGGCTTGATTTGACGTCCAGCTGGGTGGGGGAGATGGTGGGATGGGAGCAACTTTGCCCACTGTCCAATCACCTTCTTTTTGCCCAAAGGGGGATGAATTTGTTAGCTTTGTGGAAGTGAGATACCAGGAACTGGCTGGGCCTGGAGTGAGCTTCCTTCTCACGCTGGGCTCCATAACAGGCATGACCTTAAGAGGGACACAGTGAGGCCCAAGCAGGACACAACAGTTGTGGTCAGCATGTAGTAGACATGGTGCATCTACACTGCCCTGCCATGGCATAGACCATGGGGAAGGTGGCTTCTGGTTGACAGAGTCATAGCAATACTTGAATTTTAAGTGATCTCCTACTGCTTTTAAAATTAGAAACTTTACCCATTTCAGTCTTTAAAAAATTTTCACTAAAAGCTTCTTTTGTTGTGTGTGATATTATACACTTGTGTGGAGTCTGGAGACAGATGTTTGGTGTCTGTCCTTGATTGCTGTTCACCTGTTTTGCGACAGGGTCTCTCAGTGATCCCAGAGCCCATGATTCATCAGCTACACCGGCTGGTTGATGAGCTTTGGGGACCTGCCTGTTTTACCCCCACTCCTTCCTAGACCATAGTTATAGGCACAAGTTACTGTGCATGGCTTTTAACATGGGCTCTGAGGGTCTGAGTGCAGTTCTTCAAGCTTGCACAGCAGGTGCCTCACTCACTGAACCATCTCCCTACCTGGAAATGGCATTTAAAAAAAGGAAATGATTGATGACATAGATTTATACCAAAAAATGACACAAAGGCCATGAAAAATAAATTAAACTCCAGGTGCCAGAAAGAGTAAAGTTGAGTGTGATGCTTTTCCACACAGTGGCCATTGGGGTGATACCAAGTCTCCTGGCTGCACTTTTGGAATAGCCCACCCTGGAACAAGGAAGGGACAGTTCTTCATTCAGCCAATAAACAAAATTCAGTGACCCAGCTTTGCATGCCCATCTTTTTCTCCTGAAAGCACTGGTTGGAAGAGGAGCTTGTCTAGAGATTGTCTCCCTTGGTATCTGAGGAACAGTTTGCTTCCTGAGTCTTCAAGATCCACAGCTGAAGAAACACTGTAACAACCGACAGCCACAGGAGAAGCCCACAGCTTACTGCCAACTAGTTTCTACTAATCATGGCTGCTTTGGAGGAACTTGAATAGGTAAGCTGCTCTTAATATCTTGTCCTTTTAGCCCAGCAGCTGCTTCGTGTATTTGGGGAGAGTAAAAAAGTGGTAAGAAGGCCCGGGGTGTAGCTGAGTTGGTAGAGTGCTTGCCTAGTGTACATGCAGCTGTGTCCAAGTCCCGCCTCTGAATACACTGGGCAAGGGGACACATGTCTGTAATTCTAGCATTTGGGAGTTGGAGGCATGAAGATTAGGAGTTCAAGGCTAGTCTCACCTATATATCGAGATTGAGGCCAGCAAGAATACATGAGACCCTGTCTCAAGAGAAAAAGTGGGATTGGACCAAGAGGTGAATGACTCTTCTCCCATCGAGAGAGTCCTGCCTCTAGGATCTAGGCCTGGTGGCACAACCTGTGCCTAGGAACCCCCACCCATTACTGCCCCTGTTGCTGGCCAGCAGGGAAGACCCCAGCAGGCAGGCTTCCCCATCAATACCCCCATCAGACCCTGCAATCTACAAGAATCACTCCCTACCCCAAACCTACCCATCTCCCTGCAACCTCAGTGGCTTCCTGAGACACAGAATCTGCCAGCTCTGATTGGACAAAGAGTGGTCCCCTGAGACACAGACACAGCAAGCACAGATTGGACCAAGAACAGCTTGCTCAGACACAGGCACCTCTTGCACCTATTGGAGGAAGAGATGGGTAGATGCCAGTGAGAAAATACAACAGCATAAAGAGCAATATGGCACCACCAGAACCTAGAAGTTCCTGCAACAGCAAGATCTGAACATCACAACGTAGAAGAAGTAGAAGAAAGCGACCTTAAAAATAACTTTATGAAGATGATAGAGACTTTTAAAGAGGAAATGAAAAATTCCCTTAAAGAAATTGAGGAAAAGACAAACAAAAAATTGGAAGAAATCAATAAATCCCTTAAAGAAAGTCAAGAAAACCAAGAAAAGGCAATTAAACATGTAAAGGAAACAGTTCAAGACCTGAAAATTGAAATAGAAGCAATGAAGAAGACACAAACTGAGGGAATGCTGGAAACAGAAAATCTGAGTAAACAAACAGGAACTACAGATGCAAGCATAACCAACAGAATACAAGAGATGGAAGAGAGCATCTCTGGTATGGAGGATACAATAGAGGAAATAGATTCATCAGTCAGTCAAAGAAAACACCAAAGCCAAAAAAGTCATAACACAAAACGTCCAGGAAATCTGAGAAACCATGAAAAGGCAAAACTTAAGGATGATAAGGATAGAAGAAGGAGAAGAATATCAACTCAAAGGCACTGAAAATATATTCAACAAAATCATAGAAGAAAACTTTCCCAACTTAAAGAAGGAAATACCTATGAAGATACAAAAAGCTTATAAAACACCAGATAGACTAGACCCCCCCAAAAAGTTCCATTGCCACATAATAATTAAACCACTAAACATACAGAATAAAGAAAGAATATTATTAAGAGCAGTAAAGGAAAAAGTCCAAGTGGCTTTTAAGGCAGACCCATCAGAATAACACCCAACTTCTCAATAGAGACTCTGAAAGCCAGAAGGTCCTGGACAGACATAATGCAGACACTAAGAGACAATGGATGCCCCAGACTACTATACCCACCAAAACTTTTAATCACTATAGATGGAGTGCACAAGACATTCCAAGACAAAATCAGATTTAAACAATACCTATCCACAAATCTAGTCCTACAGAAAGCACTAGAGGGAAAACTCCAACCTAAGGAAGTTAGATGCACCCATGAAAACAAAGGCAATAGATAACCCCACAGCAGCAAATCCCAAAGAAGGGAAATACAAATGCCTACTACCACCAAAAGATAATAGGAATCAGCAGTTACTGGTCATTAATATCCCTTTATATCAATGGACTCAATTTGCATATAAAAAGATATAGGCTAACAGAATGGATACAAAAACAGGACCCATCCTTCTGCTGCATACAAGAAACACACTTCACCTTCAAAGACAGACACTACCTCAGAGTAAAAGGCTGGGAAAAGTCTTTCCAATCAAATGGTCTTAAGAAGCAAGCTGGTGTAGCTATCCTAATATCTAACAAAATAGATTTCAAACTAAAATCAATCAAAAGAGATCAGGAAGGACATTATATATTCATCACAGGAAAAATCCATCAAGATGAAGTCTCAATTCTGAACATTTAGGCTCCAAATACAAAGGTACCAACATATGTAAAAGAAACATTACTAAAGCTTAAATCACACATCAAACCCCACACACTAGTAGTAGGAGACTTCAACACTCCAGTGTCAACAATGGACAGGTCTGCCAGGCAGAAACTTAACAGAGAAATAAGCGATCTAACAGATGTTATGACTGAAATGGACTTAATAGATAGCTACAGAACATTCCACCCTAACACAAAAGGGTATACCTTCTTCTCAGTACCCCATGGAACCTTCTCTAAAATCAACCACATACTTGATCACAAAGCAAATCTCAACAGATACAAAAAATTGAAATAACCTCCTGTATTTTATTGGACCACCATGGCTTAGAGTTAGATTTCAACAACAATAAAAATTACAGAAAGCCTGCAATCTCATGGAAACTGAATAATGCTCAACTGAATCACCAATAAGTCAAGGAAGAAAGAAAGAAAGAAATTAAAGACTTGCTAGAATTTAATGAAAATGAATATACAACATACCCAAACTTATGGGACACTATGAAAGCAGTGCTAAGAGGAAAAGTCATAGCATTAAATGCCCACATAAAGAAGTTGGAAAAATCTCACAATAGTGACTTAACAGTACACCTAAAAGCTCTAAAACAAAAAGAAAAAACTCACCCAGGAGGAATAGATGACAGGAAATGATCAAATTGAGAGCTGAAATCAATAAAATAGAAACAGTGAGAATAATACAAAGAATCAATGAAACAAAGAGTTGGTTCTTTGAGAAAATCAACAAGATAGACAAGCCCTTATCCAGACTAACCAAAAGGTAGAGAGAGAGAGCATCCAAATTAACAAATTCAGAAATGAAAAGGGAGACATAACAACAGACAATAAGGAAATCCAGAGAATCATCAGATCATATTTCAAAAACCTGCACTCAAATCAAAAAGAAATGGACGATTTTCTGGATAGGTACCACATAACAAAATTAAATCAAGACAGGATAAACAATTTAAATAGACTTATAACACCTAAGGAAATAGAAACAGTCATTAAAAGTCTCCCAACCAAAAAATGCCCAGGACCAGATGGTTTCAGTGCAGAATTCTACCAGAATTTCAAAGAAGAGCTAATACCAATACTCTTCAAATTGTTCCACACAATAGAAACAGAAGGAACATTGCCAAACTCTTTTTATGAGGTTATAGTTACCCTGATACCCCAACTGCACAAACATGCAACAAAGAAAGAGAAGTACAGACCAATGTCCCTCATGAACATTGATGCAAAAATACTCAATAAAATGTGGGCAAACTAAATCCAAGCACACATAAAAAAATTATCCACCATGACCAAGTAGGATTCATTCCAGTGAAAGACAATGACATCATGAAATTTGCAGGCTAATGGATGGAACTAAAAAATATCATCCTGAGTGAGGTAACCCAGACTCAGAAGGACAAACATGGTATGTACTTACTCATAAATGGATACTAGATGTAAAGCAAAGGATAACCAGACTATAACCCACAGCTCCAGAGAAGCTAGCTAACAAGGAGGACCCTAAGAGGGATGCATGGATTGCCCTGGGAAGGGGAAATAGATGAGATATCCATGAGCAAACTGGGGATGAGGGGGGCCAATGGAGTGTAGGGTATGGGGAATGAGAACACAAAGGAATGGAATGGTCAAGCTGGAACAGGGATGGAGTGGAAAGCAATGAAAGAGATACCATGATAGAGGGAGACATCATGGGGATGGGGAGAAACCGGGTGCTAGGGAAGTTCCCAGGAATCCACAAGGATGACCCCAGGTTAGACTACTAGCAATAGTGGAGAGGGTGCCTGAACTGGCTTACCCCAGTAATCAGATGGGTGAATATCCTAACTGTCATCATAGAGCCTTCATTCAGTTACTGATGGAAGCAGATGCAGAGATCCATAGCCAAGCTCCAGGCTGAGCTCTAGGAGTCCAGTTGAAGAGAGAGAAAAGAGATTCTATGAGCAAGGAGCATCAAGATCATGATGGGGAAACTACAGAGACAACCAAATTGAACTAGTGGGAACTCATGAACTTTAGAACAACAGCTGTGGAGCCTCCATGGGATTAAACTAGGCCCTCTGCATAAGCAAGACAGTTGTGCAGCTTGGTCTGCTTAAGGGGCCTCCTGGCAGTAGGATCAGGATCCATCCCTGGTACATGAGCTGGCTTTTTGGAGCCCATTACCTGTGGTGGGACACCTTGCCCAGCCTTGAGGCAGGGGGAGGGGCTTGGACCTACCTCTACTGGATGTACCAGGCTCTGCTGACTCCCCATGGGAGGCCTTACCTTCTTGGGGTGGGGGAGTTGGAGTGAAAAGGCTGGAGGGGCGGGAGGAGGAAAGAGAGGGGGAATCTGTGATTGGTATGTAAAATGAATAAAACATTCCTTAATTTAAAAAAAAGAAAAAGTGATAAGAAGCAAAGTGACGCTACTGGATATATTTGGTTGGCTCCCAGGCACACTGGGGAAAGTCAGTCTCTGGCCTTTGAGATGAATTTTTCTGGGTCTCTAAGCACATTTGAGCAATGAGAAGCCCACATTGTCCAAGTAGCCAAGAAGCTGGTTCTCCCTTCACAGTTGGAAAACCAAAGTGGCAACATTTGAGCATGGCCAGTCCTGCAGCCATGCTTTCTGGTAGGTTCCAGTCAGCTCCCTGGAACCATTTGAGTCAACCAGGTGTTTGCAAGACTGGCTTCCTAAGATATGCTTCCGTCCCGTAAAATGTTGCCCCGACATGTGTTTTGGGATTGGAAATGTGTGAAATAATAATAATACTTTAAATGCAGATGAAAAACTTCCAGCGGGGCTGGAGAGCTGGCTCAGTGGTTAAGAGCACTGACTGCTCTTCCAGAGGAACTGAGTTTGGTTCGCAGCACCTACATGGTTGCTCATCACAATCTGTGAGTCAAGTTCCAGGGGACTGGATGCCTTCTATTGGTTTCTGAAGGTACCAGGCATGCATGTAGTGTACAGACATACATACAGACAAAACATCGATATACATTAAAAAAGGCAGATAGACAGACAGAGAAAGGAAGGAAAGGAGGGAGGAAGGAAGGAAGAAAGGAAGAAAGGGAGGAAGGGAGGGGGGAAGGGGGGGGGGGGGGGAGGGGGGGAGGGGGGGAGGGAGGAGGAAGACTGGCTTCCAGTAGAAGGCTAGCTCACAATAATTGATCCTAGAGGCCAGGTATCAGGTATGCATGATTTTATTTAAAATGTGTCCAATAAGATTTTCCACTTGGAATGAACATTTTACCTTTTTCTGCATGTTATCATAAACATTATCTCCTCATGTCACGGAGTTCCTTAGAAAGTTCTAGGTAATTTAACAGAAGAGCAAAATGAAAGTGTGGTGAGATTAAATAACAGGAAGTTTACACCGTAGTAAGGGTGCTCTCGCCTCAACCTCAGGGACACACAAGTGACTGGTGGGTGAAGTCACAGACCGGGTCATGCAAGTCCTCCGTGTGTCACCTAGGGTCCTTTGGCAGTTCTGGTGTCTCCTGTCACTAGCACGGAAGACAAAGTGAGTCCGATGACCTCAGCGAACAGGCAATTGTCTTTTGGTGGCTGAGAGGAGATGGACACAGATGCACTGTTGTTGGACCATTCCCTAATGTCTGAAGAGAATGTTCCCTCTGGCCCGTCTGCTGCTCTGAGCCCCAGGGGCCTGCACCTTATGTCCTGAACCCCCCTGGTGACCGCAGCACCCCCCGCCTCTCATCCAATGGCACTGGTTGACCTGTGAACAGCAGCACAGCACAAGATAAGCAAGGGAGCACATTTTAATCAAGTGGGCAGTTGTAGTTTTAAGTCAGCACTAGAACCCGGCAATGTTAAGGTTTGTGTTTTCATGAGCCAAAGGTCATAGCATGAATGAGGTCTAAATGTCATCACAGCAGACCACAGGCCACAGAAAGAAAGATATGTCTTCAAGTTATGTCGACCTGCCAGGAAGAGAAAGAGAAACAGAGCACAGCGGAACAGGGGCCAGCAGGCCCGGTGGTGCGCGGTGCTCCTGACTTGGGAACAAGGCCTTGTACATGGAAATGAAGTGGGCGGGGCATTGAGATTCCCGCCGGCTGCTCCGAGCTGTCATGGAAAGAAGCTAAGGGCAATGGGACAGGTGGGCGGAGGGGTCGGGGACTGGGAAACATCATCATCTCGACATTTGTTCTAAAGTGACTTAGAGACGGTCATTTATTATGGAAACACAATCCTGAACAGTTTGCTCTTTCTCTCCGTAAACACACCAGTTCATAAATAACTTAAGTGTGTCCTTTGAATTCGGGACACAGTTCTGGCTGGAGTAGAAAAGGGTAGAAGATGCTCGGCGGCGGTGGGAGGAGATGGCAGGGTGGAGTGTGGACGGGCTGCTCAAGCGTCGAGGGTGCGTGCGGGCATCAGCCGTCAGACACCGGCGGGGTGACCCAGCCGTATTTCTCGTGCGTCTTCACCAAACTCTTAAAGGTTGCTTCGGCTTCCTTGCGGCTGAAGGACTTTTTTGACTTGCCGGCTTTTCTGCAGATCCGACCCTGTGTGAGAAGGAGAGAGACACCAGGTTAGAGGCTCAGCAGTGGCCTTTTCTCCTGATAGGTTTGTTGAAGGTGCATATGGTGGTGGGCATTTCTGATGTCGGAATGTAGGGGATGTGTTGGCCACCAGCAAGGACGACGGGGCCACTCTCACGGAACAGGTAGGGGCTACAGATTTCTTTGATAGAGAGCACAAGGGAGAGCCAGAGACTGTAAACCTTTTGTGGGTGCAGACACTTTTTTTTTTTCCAAACCATAGCCTCAGCTTTATCAAAACTGGTTCAGTCTGTGAGGCTGGAAGGCAGCCTCCCTGCATCCCTGAGACACAGTTGAAGGATCCCTTAGGAGAAGAGCATCATTTCAGATGGAAGCCTTCTCACTGGAGTGCTTCAAGCATAACTTCTGGGTTTGCTTTGATAGCCATGGAAATAAATACATTTATATATAGTATATTATGTGTTCACAATGCAGTTAAAAACTAAAATTTTAAATCCAAGCTTGGAAGCAATTACTGAATTCCTGTCATTTCAAGCATTATATAGCTTGGGAGGCAGGTGGGGGTCAGAGGTCAGAACCATCTCCTCAAAAAGACTGTGTGTGTTCTGAAAGACTGCAGACAGGGTCATACAGTGGACCAGAGAACCTGTTTCACCTTAAGGTGGCTGAGAAGACCCAGAGAAGAAGCTGGGTGTGTCCAACCATTTGATAGGTGACAACATGTTCTCATCTACAAAGTTCACTCTGAAAAACCACATAATTGAGTAACAAAAAGGATGCAAAAACAGTCTCATAATGTTTTCAGTAAGTTTATGCTTTCATGTTGGGTCAAATTCATAGCTATCCTCAGCCACATGCGGCCTGAAGGCAGAGGGGTGGACATGCCTGCTAGGCCATGAGAAACGAAAAAAGAGGTGTCACATTTGAAACAAAAATATATCTGAGAGCCTGTGGTTTGTCACTAGAAGTTGGGATGGCAGTGGGCCCTTACTGGATAGCCTGCTGTGGCTCTTAGTCATCTAGCCTCTTAAGGGACTGCTCACCTGAGTTGTCGCCTTTGGCCTTGTGGACATGCTCACTCCTAACCAGGGTCATGCTTTCCTGGAGTTTAGTTTTCTCATTGAGCAACCATGCACATGCTATACACAGATGGGGCCCAAACACCCAAAAAGACACAACTGCCTTCCATCAGCCGGCCACCTGCCTCCAGTTGCCTACTACATCTTGGTAATCGAACAGGTTCTGTGTATTCCTGGGGTGCTACACTGACGTCACAGTGTGACTGTGTGCGTGTACTGGGCCCTGAACTGGAGTCAGGTCTCCATACTACACCACAGCCCTGCTGCACCCCCCATGCACTGAGGGTGGCCTCCGCCCGGGCTGTGGGGCCAGACGCGGGAAGCTTGCTGCAACCCTAGCTCTCTCTGATAAACCAAGTGAGAGGCGCTGGACTGGCCGGGGTGCAGGTCCTGGAAACCTGAGGATGGAAGAGCAGCTTGCACGTGTGAATTCAGAGCTTGCACTTGCAATCCGATGGGCCCTTCCTAGTCACAAGGCAGAAATCCAGGCAGGGGTGTTCTCCATGTCCAGTGGCCCCATTTCCAATGGCGCTCTGGCTTACTGCTGTCTCCCTGCTATCCAGGACACCTGACACCCTTTATAAAGGCTTCCAGTCAGACCAAGTGAGCTTTCAGAGGGAGAAAGAGGACCTGAGGGGAGGGGAGGGAGCAGCTGCCTGATGACTGTAACGATGTCCCTAAATCTCACCAGGGTATGAGCTCCATGCTTAATTGTATACTTTGACACTTTTATGAAGGGTGGTTATACCCTATAACCAGGGGCCACCAACATCTAGAACTTGTACAGCCATGGCTGTGGTCAAAGTCCAAAGCTTTGGCAACAGACATGGGGGAAAATGTTTGTGCAGGAAAGTTGGTTCAGACATCCACGAGGGCAGACAATTTGAGATAATGTGAGTATTTTAATCATCTCTTTTATTCCTTTGTACGGCACTGATGATCTGACTGAGAATCCTGAATAAAAGGACCCAGACAAACAGGCTTGCAGCAGTTTTGGAATATTCAGTGGCTTTGTCACGAACATAAACTTGGCCTGTTCTTTGTGAAAGTCCCAACTGTTACAAGACACAACCAACCAACCCCCAGTGGAACAAGTGGCCCTTTGTTGCCTTTTTCTCTTCCCGGGAGGATCATGAACATAGAAGAGTCCAGTGCGAAGTCAATTTGACGGCCGGAGAGAGGCTGCCAGAAGCCTGCCGCTCATGGCCTGCTCTCCACCAAGCTAGCCAGTGAGAGGCTCCCAGCCCTGCAGTGAGCACACACGGCCTGCCCGCTTCACATTGCTGGCCACCTCAGTATTACACAGGTCAGCATTAGATTCCGAACACAGCATTTCTTTTCCCGGTTCTGCCCGTGGCTGAGTGGTTTTCACTGGTGTGTCCTGCAGTGCCTCGAGACAGGGAGAGGAAACCCCCTCTCCCACACGTCCTGCGGCCACGGCTGAGTCTGTAAGGGAGTCTCCAGCTTGCATTAGCTGAGTGAGTGGTAAGACTCAACCCTGAATGTCGTTGGCAACATTCCAGGAACTGCGGTCCCAGACTGAGTGAGAGGAGAAAGCCAGCCGAGCATCCAGCACTCAACTTTCCCTGCTTCTTCACAGAGTGCGGGATGGGATGCCGCCTCGCCTCACACTGCCGCTGGCGTGACTTCCCCGGGGTGGTAGACTGTACCCTGGATCTGCCAGCCCAGACAAACCCGCCTTTCCTCAAGTTCCGTTTGTCAGGACTTTGGTAGCGGCAGCAAGAACAGTTAACCAAGCATTTGTTATAGATTCATCGAGACAAGAAAAGGAACAGGAAACACTGAGAACTGTGAAGGAGATACAATAAAGGACTGTCTGTCTTATCCTCAGAGCATCCATCCTCCCTGTCTGTTTCCATATAACAACCAGAGTCTCGTCTCAGATATTTCTCTTGAAGAACTCTCATTTCTTCTCAACTATCTTTACTTGCATTTCACGAGAGAAGCTTGGATGTGACACTCTTCGCCCTTCGCTAGGAGAGCTTGGTGACATCCTCCAGAGTCTATGACAACATTCGTGGTGTGCTTTCTCTCTCCGGAGCTCCAGGTTGTTAAGGTGGTGCCAGGGAAACACAGTGTTTGCCTCCTCAGCCTTTAGGGGCTCAGCCGGACAGTGATGAAAAAGAGTGATGAAAAATGAGAACACAGGAGCCGGACCTGCACCCGAGAAACAAAACTACTAGGTGTGCCTTTGGTTTGATCTTGCTTTGCTGGAGGCTTTAAAAAATATAAATGTGAGTGGGACGGCGGCGGCGGCAGTGGCGCACGCCTTCAATCCCAGCACCTGGGAGGCAGAACCAGGCTGATCTCTGTGAGTTCGAGACCAGCCTGGTCTACAGAGTGAGATCCAGGACAGGCACCAAAAACTACACAGAGAAACCCTGTCTCGAAGAAAAAAAAAAAAAAGATGTGTGTGTGTGTGTGTGTGTGTGTGTGCGTGCGTGCGTGCACGTGCCTGTGCAGACGTCAGAGGTCAAACTCGGGTGCCATTTCTCAGGTACCACCCACCTCACATGTTGATATATGATTTCTCACTTTATCTGGAACTCGCTGATGAGGTTGAGCTGGCTGGTGAGTCCCAGCCATCTTCCTGTCTTTGCTTCCCCAGTACTAGGATTATAAGCATGCCCCACCATGCTTTTTCTGCATGGCTTCTGGATGTCAGGCTCAGGGCCGTAGGCTCACACATCCAACGCTTTCCCTACCAGGCTCTGGCTTTTGGAGGTGGGAGGGCAGCCATCTGATTAAACACGAAGACATTCCCACGCAGCCAACAGGCTAATAGGCGGGTCCAAAGACAGGTGCTCTAACTCAGCACAGTTCCCACTCTACCCACCTACACGCTGACCCTCAGGTGCCAGGGTTACCCTGAGTTGCCTTGTGGTCTCATTCATTCAGCGTGTTGGGCACTGGGTTGAAGAAGACAAAGTGATGTCACCTTTAGGAGCTTTGGGACCATCATCTGGACACGACGAGGGTGGAGGTGTGCTGTGGCTTCGTTGGAGCTGCGACACTGGGCCTGGATGAATCTGCTGTGAGTTATTCTGTACCGAGTAGGTACAAGCACCAACCTGGCCTCATCCCACCAGGTGCTCCGTATGACAGTGTTCTTGACCAGACAATGTCAGATGTCCTGGAAGAACTTTCACTACCAACTGATATCTGCATTAGGGATAAGCAAAGGGGCCTGGGCCCATCCTTACTATTCATCAGATACATGTAGCCATGTTTCTGGACTGGGAGCAATGCTGGCTGCTAGACTGAGTCAGATTCTAAATGTCTTCCAGCCCAGCTTAGGAAAAGGAGAAAGGAAGGAGAGAGCGCCGAGAAAAGGTGTGTGTGTGGGGGGGGGGGGGGCTGGAGAGATGGCTCAGCCGTTCAAGGCTAGACTCATAACCAAAAATATAAGAGAAAAGGTGTGACGATGCCTGTGTCCCCAGAGATTTTTGTTGGTGGTGCTGGAATTAGCTTTGAAATGCAGCCCTAAGTAAAGGCTTGAAATAGACTGCTGTACTCTGGGAGCCACGGGCAGATGCTCTGTGGGCTTACATATGGAATTTTTAGGCTGCGTGGTGCACGCACGCACGCACACATGTGTGTATGCTTACGCATGCGTACGCACACCGAGTGGGGGAGGAGTAGAATCAGCCGATTTGCTGGTAAGTCCTTATCCCAGCCCTCCCTCCACACGAGCACGCCAGGGCAAGTTACCAGCTCTCAGTTTTGTTGTCTGTAAAAGAATCATCACGTTGTTTCAGAAGACACTGGGTTTCCAAAAAGATTCAAGTGCAAAGCGGTGGATGGGTTTTTACTGTCAAGTCACTGTGCCGTCCATGTCTTTTAAGATCACGTCAGTTTGCCTCCTTTCAAAACAGAAACTCTGTCTTTTAAAGTGGAGATTATGACTTAGGTTATTTGTTATAAAACTGCCTTCAGGCAGATCGGATGCACCGTGTTATCTAATTTCTCAGACTTTTCGTGTCCATTGTAACTGTTTGATGTGAACTCCTCAGTTCTGTATTGCTCACTTCCATAGGTTTTTATCTATAAATAACCCTGTTTGGCGTTTGTGCTCCATTTGTCTGTGGGTTTTGAGTGTACATTAATGTTTCCAGATTCCTCCTGTAGAATTTCCGGACTCCTGAACATTTTTTTTTTTTTCTGAGCCCTAATTCCAGAGCTGAGCCTTCCTTTCAAACCCTTTAGAAGTGTAATTGCTGGTTTCAGGCATCCAGGAACCATGTGCTGCAGCACAGCTTCCAAGCCTGGGTAGCCCTTCCCCAGCCTTCCTCTCTGTCACACGACTCCCTGGGGAGATGCATAAACCTCGCCAGCTCCTGGCTTGAAGGAAAACGGGACACCCGGTGCTTGGGAACTTGAAAGGAGGCCCACTGGGGGCAGACTTTCTTTCAAAGTTGGAAATTCAAAGCAAATCCTCAACAAAATGCATTTGTGAGTTTCCAAAGGGGCAGGCAAGATACAACGCAGATAAGACAGCGTCAAAGAAACCAGCTGCCCAGTCACAGCAAAGGACACTTAAACCATAGGAAAGAGACCTTTCTGGATGGGGTAAACCGAGGCATCAGATGGAAGGGCTTGGAGCACATGCAGCTGTTAGAATGACCTGAGTATGTGTGCATGCATGTGTGAGTGCACGTATGCCACTCATGTACATGAGTATCTGTAAATGCACACACACACATGTGTGTATGTATGTGTGTGTGTGTGTGTGTGTGTGTGTGTGTGTGTGTGTGTGAATGTGCACAGGCACATAGCTTGTCATAGGCGAGTCTGTGCAAGTGGAACACCGTAGTGGTGGCTTTCAATCTGTGGGGACAAATACGTTCCCTGAAGGGATATGACCACTGCCTAGAGCCCAGCAGTGACCTCAAGGCCCGCTTCTTGCTGAACAGAGGGAGCCCCAGGCTGCAAGGATCAGTATGGAGGTCAGTCAGTGCTGTGTTCAGGCCCAGGCTTAGTCACCCTTTCCAGCTGCAATCAACACTGAGGGTCAGGAGGACAGAGACCGAGGGGCCTGAGACGGTGGGAGCATGCCCTTGGTGCAAACGTACTGCTTCGGGATGCCAGTGGGGGTTGTCTGAAGTGACAATCCCGACTTGCTGACTTCCCTCACGCCTCTGGAGGACGGTCCCAGACCCACAGTTACTGGTGAGCAGCTGCTGTCTGGCTGTTTTCACATAGGCCATTTCATCAGATCCTCAGGACTCCATATGGAGCCAGACATTCTATTCCTCGATTTCTAAAGGTCACAGAAGAGCCTGGTCTGCTGAGACTGGAGGCCCTG
>CABHPQ010160846.1:4136-15721 GCA_902168405.1 Peromyscus aztecus | reverse complement strand
CTTTTTTTCACAATGCCAAGGGGAGGAGCAAAGACTCCCCCTTGTGAGATACAGCCACGTGTAGACCCTTCCAAACACATGCACTCAGGCCCATGGTCCAATCATCCTCTTTATGCAGACCTGCTGGATAAAGCCACCAGGAAACCCCGATGGGCTACAACAGGTGAGGATGACATCCACAACACTGAGCAAACTTCAGAGAACAGACCTGTTTAGGAGAAAATTGCCCATAATTTGGCCTGGTTAGTATCATTCTTTCCTGATACCATCAACCCATGGAAAACACCACCCCGACTATATTGTTGAAAGGATGTGTTTTAAATATAAAAACAGATATCTACATATTGACATCAAATAATGTACTTCTAGGAAATAAGCGTATATATGTATACAGATAAGCACATACCCAGTATCATGAGAACTGTTTTCCTAGTAGCTCTTTCAAGAATAAATCTTGATTTCTGTCATTTTTTTTGTAACATTTGCTTTTAAATATGTGAATATCAATAACAACCTTTTCTTCATATTTGGAGATGACCTTAGACATGCAAGTTAATGTTCTCTCCTGTAACACAGTGGTGCTCTTGGGGCTCATTAATGTACAAGAGTTCCATTTTGCTGTTACACCGAAAGACATCAATTCAGGGGAAACACTGGTGTTTTTTT
The DNA here is from genome assembly GCA_902168405.1 of Peromyscus aztecus. Classification (NCBI taxonomy): domain Eukaryota; kingdom Metazoa; phylum Chordata; class Mammalia; order Rodentia; family Cricetidae; genus Peromyscus; species Peromyscus aztecus. The sequence continues at coordinate 15,055 of CABHPQ010160846.1, read as the reverse complement.
CTGCTTCCTGGCTTGCTTAGCTTCTGCCCTAAAGGAAAGATGGCCACTATCCCTGCTGTCACATGTGAGTTGGGATTCTCCAAGGAACAGCACCAATAGGATCCGCCCAAAAAGATGGGATTTACCAAGTTGGCTCACATGATCAGAAGCTGAGGATGTCCCACAGTGGCTGTCTGTAGGCTGGAGGAGAGCCAGGAATGCTCAGTGGAGAAAGCTAGACACCCCAGAACAAGAGGAAACAAAGATGTCGCCCCAGTTGGAGGCCAAAGGTGTGGGAGGCTCTGGTGAAGCACCAGTGGATGGGTGTGGTGATATTGTGTTCCCCAAAATATTGTGCACCCTAATAAACTTATCTGGGGTCAGAGAACAGAACAGCCACTAGATATAGAGGCCAGAAAATGGTGGCACACATGCCTTTAATCCTAGCCACACTGGAAACAGCCAGGCATGGTGACACACGCCTTCAATCCCAGGAAGTGATGGCAGGAAGCAGAAAGGTATATAAGGCATGTGGATCAGGAACTAGAGCCTTGTTAAGCTTTTAGGCTTTTGAGCAGCACAGTTCAGCTGAGAGGCATCCAGTCTGAGGAAACAGGATCAGTTGAGGAACTGGCGAGGTGAGGTGGTTGTGGCTGGTTCTGCTTCTCTGATCTTTCAGCGTTCACCCCAATACCTAGCTCTGAGTTTGTTTTATTAATAAGACCTTTTAAGATTCGTGCTTCAGGCGGGCTTTTCAAAGGCTGATGTTCTGGAGGCGCTGTGTCCTGCGACAGGAGTAGGCCTGTACTCTGGGGGTGCTGTGCCCATGCCACAGGAGCAGGCCTGCACTCTGGGGGTGCTGTGTCCATGCCACAGGAGCAGGCCTGCACTCTGGGGGTGCTGTGTCCTGCCACAGGAGCAGGCCTGCACTCTGGGGGTGCTGTGCCCTGCCACAGGAGCAGGCCTGCACTCTGGGGGTGTTGTGTCCTGCCACAGGAGCAGGCCTGCACTCTGGGGGTGCTGTGCCCTTTGACAGGAGCAGGCCTGCACTCTGGGGGTGCTGTGCCCTTTGACAGGAGCAGGCCTGCACTCTGGGGTGCTGTGCCCATGCCACAGGAGCAGGCCTGCACTCTGGGGGTGCTGTGTCCTGCCACAGGAGCAGGCCTGCACTCTGGGGGTGCTGTGCCCTTTGACAGGAGCAGGCCTGCACTCTGGGGGTGCTGTGCCCTGCCACAGGAGCAGGCCTGCTCTCTGGGCCCCATCTTCTCAGGTGTCATTCTCTCCATGGCCCCGGTCTACTAGATGGCTCTACCCAATTCAGGGTAGGTCTTCTCTCCTCGCTTCACCGACCTACATTCCAGCTGTCTCAGGAAACCCCCTCTCTGATCCATCTAGGGATATGCTTTACCTCACTCCAGTAACATCGACAACTGAGCTTAACCTCCCAGCCTCTACCATTCTTTCCTCTCTCCTCTTCGTCTCTGCTCCATCAGTGGATTTTCTGTTTCTAAAATGCTTGTTAGAATTAGCCATTCATTCATGTCTCCATTCTACAAATACTCAAAGAGCCTTTACTATATGCCAAGTGCTGTCCTGGGGGTGGCATGGGCCCCTTTCTTCTGGATGCTACAGCTGGTGAGTGGAGGGATGTTACTTAACCAAGGAATCACACCAAGTAGGGCAACCGCACATCTGAGGAGCGGCCCTGATCAGAAAGGACACAGAAGACTTCCCAAATAGCTAACGGGTGAAGATGGTGTGGGAAACATTTCAAGTGGAGGACAGCACACACGCAAAGGCCCTGTGGAGGAGAATGGGAAAGTCACAACACAGGAAGGGACTCGTGCAGCTGAGACCCAGGCCTTTGGTCTCTGTGCGAAGAGCAGTGGAAGACAGCTGAGGAGCACGTGACCAGCAGCACGCGGGTGACAGTACACGTGCATTTTGCAGGTGCTGACTTGGTTACAGGGTGGATGACAATTTGGAGCAGAACAAGTACATGCATCCAGTGGGGATGTGGTGGGGAGTGCAGAAAAGTGTGGGAACGGAGGTCAGCCTAGATCTCTGCCTCGTGCATGGGGGTCGCATAACTGAAGTGGAAAAAAAAATGGCAACAGTGAAACATTTCTGAGCACACAGCGACCAAAATCTGGCTCCATATCAAACGTGATGAATCTGAGGTGTTTCTGTGGGCGCGCACCCTGCTGCACCTTCACAGCAGCCTTGGTTCCGAACACACAACTTCAGAGCTTGCCCTGCACTGCACGCGCTGTCTCCACACACTACACCAGCAAACCCTGCCTGAAACCCCTCAGCTCAGATTCCGGGAAGTCCATCTCACTGGACACACACAGCTTTCTACTCTTTCGAAAACACAGCAGTTCAACTACAGAAAACGAATATTTTCACCGTTTTCCCACTTCCGTCCCTCAGCTCATGTATCTTCAGCACTTTTGGATTGGACTGTGTTAGACTGTTTGATTTTAAAAGTTGGCATTTGAGTTCCTGACTTGAGTTTTGTTAAGAAGAAGAAGAAGAAGAAGAAGAAGAAGAAGAAGAAGAAGAAGAAGAAGAAGAAGAAGAAAAAGAAAGAAAAAAAGAAAGAAAGAAAGAAAGAAAAGGAGGGAAAGAAAGGAAGAAACTTTTTTTTAAAGCATTGCATTAATTTTGCTTAGGAATAACACAGAATTTTCAGCAATTTCTGAAATGGCTCCAAACATACTTTAGCTATTTTGTACTGTGTGTGTGTGTGTGTGTGTGTGTGTGTGTGTGTGTATGTATGTGTATATAGATAGATAGATAGATAGATAGATAGATAGATAGATAGATAGATAGATACATGGTATATATATTCAAATATATATATATATATATATATATATATATATATTTGAAGAGGCTTCCTCAGCACTGATGATTATAAAATCAAAATACTGATCAACTCTGGAAAATGCAGAAAGCACTCAGCATCCTATGGTAACAAATATTCGTCCAAGACTTACTTCTCCACTGAAAAATAAGCAAGCACCTCCTCTCATTAGTGTGCAGCTTTTCTTTCATCTCTCATAAACGGTAAGATTATATGTACAGCAAAGAGTCGTTTTAAAGTAGTTTCCATACGATTTATTATCAATTCATGTTTGAGTCGTGTCCCTATTTTATGTACTTACACACCCAAGGTCACACAAAGATTTCCCAGGGGAAAGGGATTGTAAGGAGAAAACTTTAAAAAGCCCTGGCCTTGGCTGAAACAGACATCACCTTCAGCCCCACAGACTTCTGAACTCAGCGAGGAAGAAAAGCAGGTTCTCCCCAACCTCTAACTGAAACTTAGTAACTCCTTCCACCAAGAATGTGGACAACAAACCACAGCGGTATCATAGCACCTGTGACCTTGCCACCAAGAGAAATCACAGATGTGCGCAGAACCAACTGGTTGCTACAGATACCCCACGGTATCGTAGACACTCAGCTCTTGAAAGTTACGGTACCTGCAGAGGCTGCCACCGAACCCTGCTGCGTAATGTGTCGATCAGGATCATTATTGGGAAAGCTGCAGGTTTATACTCACAACACAGCACTTCCAGTTACAAATACCTTTAAGATTCACAAATATAACCATTACCCAAAAGCTGTCATTTCCTCTGCCATATAAGACTGTTTCAGCCGGGTGGTGGTGGCGCACGCCTTTAACCCCAACACTCAGGAGGCAGAGCCAGGCGGATCTCTGTAAGTTCAAGGCCAGCCTAGTCTACAGAGCGAGATCCAGGACAGGCACCAAAACTACACAGAGAAACCCTGTCTCAAAAACCAAAAAAAGACTGTTTCCGAGCAGACTAAGTCTCCCTTTCTTTCTGCTTTAATTAATAGCTTTGCTTAGCTGCCGGGCGGTGGTGGCACATGCCTGGATTCCCAGCACTCAGGAGGCAGAGGCAGGTGGATCTCTGTGAATTTGAAGCAAGCCTGGTCTACAAAGTGAGTTCCAGGACAGCGAGAGCACAGAGAAACCCTGTCTTGAAAAAACAAAAAAATCTAATACGGAGAGAAGCGGGTAGGCTAACTTCAGATCTTCAGCTCTCCCTGTCTTCCTCCAAGTCCAATCCCCCAGTTCTGTAACAGGCTTCCTCCTCAGCCTCCATTTCCTCTCTGCCCCATCTCCAATGGATCACATAGTTCTTCTCCACCAACCTTTCACCTCCTGATTTATCATTTTATCCCAGTCCCCAACTCCAGCAGGCATTCCCTGGGAGCCTGCAGGCCACTCCGTGTAAAGGAATTTCTAAATGGTTTTAATAAAATAAAAAGATTAAAAAAAAAAAACAGAGCCAGATATTGGGGTAAATGCTGAAAGATCAGAGAGACAAAGGAACAAGCCACAGCCATGTCTTACCTATAGGACTCCTCAGCCTGAAAAGGCTTTAGTTCCTGTCTCCTCACATCTTATATACCTTTCTCCACCCAGCCATACCACTTTCTTAGTGCTGGGATTGAAGGTGTGTGTAAAGGCATGATATCTCAAGTGCATAGATTAAAGGCGTGTAACTCCCAAGTACTGGGATTAAAGGTGCACGCCACCACTCCCTGGCATCTATGTTTAATCTAGTGATTTCTTCTGTTCTCTGATCTTCAGGCAAATTTTATTAGGGTACACAATCTATCACCACAACTCTGGCCAGGGAAGTGGTAGCCTATCTGAGGACCTTCCCCTCTCCTTGGTCTGCTCCAAATCAAATCCCTCAATCTTACCCAATCTCTGTATCAGGCCACCTGCTGTGGCCTCCCCCTAATCCCTCTGTCTCTGTCTCTGTCTCTAGTGGATCTTGAAGATCTTCTCCTCCAACCTGCCTGACAGGGAAGCAGGTAGGCCAGCAAAGCAGACAAGCAAGCTTCAGACCTTTGCTCTCCCTCCTCTCCTCCAAATCCAATCCCCCCAGTCTTATCTCCAGCTCTGTACAGACTTCCTGCTGTGGTCTCTCCTCACTCTCTGTCCCCATTTCCAGGGGATTAAGCAGATCCTGGTGGAACACCTTGATTTCCTCCCTTTTGTGGACACTCTCAACCCTCTCCTAAGTGTCAGCTCCCAACACCTAAATATACATTTACCCAGAACCCCCAGTGGCCACACCTATCAGGATCCTAGAAGAATTTTCTACCAGGCAACACACAGCCACAACCCTCTCATAAGAACCAGAGAGGGCAACAGAAGCCAAGGAACTAAACACCCACCCAGCAAAGATAAAACCAGATATCAGCACCAGCATTGTAATCTTTCCAAACCTAGATGCCTAGACACCAGTGTAAACACACAGTCAATAACAGCCAGGTTAATATGTCTCCAGGAGAGCCCAACAACCTACCACAGTGGACCCTGAGTATTGCAACATAGTTGGAGCACAAGAAAAAGACCATAAAATAGTCTTTATGAATATGATAGAGGTCCTTGTCTTAGTTAGGGTTTTTAATTGCTGTGAAGAGACACCACAACAATAGCAGCTCTTATAAGGAAAACATTTAACTGAGGTGGTCGCTTACAGTTTCAGAGATTCAGTCCATTGTCATCACTGCAGGGAGCATGGTGGTGTGCAGGCAGACATGGTGCTGGAGGAGCTGAGAGTCCTACATCTTGCAGGTAACAGGAAGTCAACTGAAACTCTAGGTGGTATCCTGAGTATAGGAAACCTCAAAGCTCACCCCCACAGTGACACACTTCCTCCAACAAGGCCATACCTACTCCAACAACGTCATATCTCCTAATGGTGCCACTCCCTACGAGCTTATGGGGGCCAATTACATTCAAACTACCACAGTCCTTAAAGAGGAAATGTATATCCCTTAAAGAAATCTATGGAAGCTGGGGCAGCAGTGGCAATGCCTTTAATCCCAGCACTTGGGAGGCAGAGCCAGTTGGGTCTCTGTGAGTTCAAGGCCAGCCTGGTCTACAGAGCAAGATCCAGGACAGGCACCAAAATTACACAGAGAAACCCTGTCTTGAAAAACCAAAAAAAAAAAAGAACCTATAGAATATAAACAAGCAGAGGAAGAAAATAAATAAAACATTTCAAGACCTGAAAGTGGAAATAGAGTAAATAAAGAAAACCCAAACTGAGAGCAATCTGGAAATGAAAAATTCAGGAATTCCAACAGGAACCTTAGAGGCAAGCCTCAGCAACAGGATACAGGAGATGGAAGAGAGAAATCTCAAACATTGAAAACACAAAAGATGAAGTGGATACCTCAGTCAACAAAAATGTTAAATCTAAAAAAAAATCCTGGCACAAGACATCCAGGAAATCTAGGACACTATGAAAAGATCAAATCTAAGAATAATAGGAATAGAAGAAGGAGAAGAAGCCCAGCTCAAAGGCACAGAAAATATTTTCAACAAAATCATAGAAGAAAATTTCCTGACCTAAAGGAGAAGCCTATTAAGGTACAAGAAGCTTACAGATCACAAAACAGACTGCACTACAGAAGAAATTCCCCTCAGCACATAATAATCAAAACACTAAACATACAGAACAAAGAAAGAATACTAAAAGCTGCAAAGGGAAAGGACCAAGTAACATCTAAAGGCAGACCTATTAGAATGACTTCTCAGTAGAGACTCTAAAAGCCAGAAGGGCCCAGGCAGATATTCTACAGACTATAAGAGACCACAGATGCCAGCCCAGACTACTATACCCAGCAAAACTTTCAATCACAATAGATGGAGAAAATAAGACATTCCATAATAAAACCAAATATAAGCAATATCTGTCTGCAAATCCAGTCCTACAGAAGGTGCTACAAGGAAAACTCCAACCAAAAGAGATAGCCACACCCAAGGAAACGTAAGGAATAAGTAATCCCCAGACCAGCAGATCAAAAGAGGAGAAATAGACACACACACACACACACACACCACCACCACCACCAACAACAACAACAACAACAACAACACAACAAGAATCAACAAACACAGCTCATTGATCTCTCTCAACATCAATGGTCTCAATTTCCCAATAAAAAGACACAGACTAACAGAATGGATACAAAAACCTGATCCATCCTTCTGCTGAATGCAAGGAACACACCTTAACATCAAGGATAGACATCACGTCAGGGTAAAGGGTTGGAAAAAGATATTCCAAGAAAATGGGCCTAAGAAACAAGCTGGTGTAGCCATTTTAAAATCTGACAGAATAGACTTCAAACCAAAAGGAATCAGAAGAGGCAGGGAAGAACGCCACATACTCATCACAGGAAAAATCCACCGGAGGACACTGCAGTTCTTAACATCTGTGCACCAAACACAAGGGCACCCGAGTTTGTAAAAGAAACACTTCAACAGCTTAAATCACACATTGACCCTCACACACTGACAGTGGGAGACTTCACACCCCACTCTTGCCAATAGACAGGTCATCCAGACCAAAACTAACAGATGTTTAAAGAACATTTCACCCAAACACAGAAGACTATACCTTCTTCTCTACACCACATGGAACTTTCTCCAAAATTGACCACATACTGAGACACAAAGGAAGTCTCAACAGATAAAAGAAAATTGAAATATCCTATATCCTATCTAACCACCATGGGTTAAAGCTGAATATCAACAATAACAGAAAACTTACAAACTCAGGGAAACAGAACAACTCCCTACTCAACAACAAAAGAAAGGGGTCAAGACAAATTAAGAAAGAAATTAAAGACTTTCTAGAATTGAATGAAAATGAATACACAACATACTTAAGTTTATGGGACACAATGCAGAGGCAAGTTCATAGCATTAAGTGCCTACATTTAAAAAAAATTGGAGAGATCTTAAACTAGCAACTTAATAGCACACCTGAATGCTCTAGAACAAAAAGAAAAAAATCACACCCAAAAGGAGTAGACAGCAAGAAGTAATCAAACTCAGGACTAAAATCAATAAAATAGAAACAACAACAAAAACAATACAAAGAATCAATGAAACAGAGAGTTGGTTCTTTGAGAAAAATCAGTAAGATTCACAAACCCATATCCAAACTAACTAAAAAGTGGAGAGAAAAGATCCAAATTAATAAATGGGACCTCATGAAACTGAAGATCTTCTGTATAGCAAAGGCCACCATCATTCAGACAAAGCAGTGGCCTACAGAATGGGAAAAGATTTTTATAAACTACATATCTGATACAAAATGCATAAAGAATGGCTAAGTAAGGTTACTTGTTAAACAAAACAAGTAACAGCTCATGCTGGTGAGGATGTGGAATAAGGGGAGCACGCATACATTGCAAACTAGTACAAAGTATAGAAATCAGTGTGGTGGTTCCTCAGGAAGATGGGAATGGATCTTTATCAAGATCCAGCTATACCACTCTTGGGCTTTATTCATAATAGCCAGAAACTGGAAACAACTTAGATGTCTCTCAACAGAAAATGGATAAAGAAAATGTGGTACATGTATACAATGGAGTATACTCAGCTGTTAGAAAACAAAATGAGGGGCTGGAGAGATGGCTCAGCAGTTAAGAGCACTGACTGCTCTCCTAGAGGACCCAGGTTCAATTCCCAGCACCCACATGGCAGCTCACAACTGTCTGTAACTCTAAGATATGACACCCTCACACAGACATGCATGCACATAAAATAAAAAGAAAAAATTATATTAAAAAAGAAAACAAAGGAAGGCAGAAGGAGTCACTGCCAGTCAGCCACCACCAGGACAAGCAGCATGTAAAGATGCTGGTAAGCCACGAGCCATGTGGCAAGGTATAGATTTATAGAAATGGATTAATTTAAGATATAAGGACAGTTAGCAAGAAGCCTGCCACGGCCATACAGTTTGTAAGAAAAAAAAAAAAAGAAAGAAAACAAAATGAAATCATAAAATTTGCACGTAAATGGATAGAACTAGAAAAAACCATCCATCCAGAGTGAGGTAACCCAGATGCAGAAAGACAAATATGGTATTTATTTGTTTATATATGGATATTAAGTCAATGATAACCAAGCTACAATCCATAGAACCACAAAGGTTATGTATAGAGTAAGAGATTGAGTGGGAAATAGTTATGGATGGATGGAGGGGAGATTGGAATGGGAGAATCAAGTGGGGTGAGGAAGGGAAGAGGGGAAATGAGGGAGGGAATATGGGGAGAGACAGCTAAACTTAAGGGACATTTGAGGGGTGGTATGACAACCTAACACAGCAGAAGCTTCCTAATATGTATACATATGTGAAGGCTATTTAAATAAAATCCTCAGATAATGGGGGAGATAGAGTCCCAACTGGTCACCTTTTGTCACCAAATGAAGATTCCAGTACCAACAATGAGTTACATCGCATTGGTTTGTTGGACAAAGGGGTCCCATTGGAACCCCCAAACAACCAGGCTGTTGTCAAGACTATAGGTTGCTCACCACAAACTGATGGCTAAGTCCCATATCTGAAGACACCACCTACACAACTCATTGATCATGAAGTCCAGGTGGTGCCTACAGAGAGCCTTCACCCTTGCATGCTGGCATCTTTGGTACAGGAAGATACTCTGCAAAGGAGAAACATAAATACCAACCCAGCCATAAACCCTTTGATCTACAATGGTGTCCTGCCTGCAAGATAGGCTAGGGCAACATTGGCATAAAGTTTATGGGAGTAGCCAACCAATATCTGATTTGACTTAAGACATATTTCATGAGATGAAACCCATACCCCCAACATTGCCTGGGTGTCCAAGAACCTGAGACTAGATAGCCCAGGGACCTAAGGTAAAACCATGAGATGAAACCCATACCCAACATTGCCTGGGTGACCAAGAACCTGAGACTAGATAGCCCAGGGACCTAAGGTAAAACCAAATACTACTGTTATAAACAAACAAAACAAACACAAAATAACAACAACAACCTGAAACAATTAAATGACTCCTAATGACATTCTGTAACACTCATAGATCAGTACCTTGCTCAGTCATCACCAGAGAAACTTCTTCCTGCAGCAGGTGGGAACAACTATAGAGAGCCATAGCCAGACATGCAGAGAGTGAGACACCTCGGAACAGGGATGTCTCCATCAAACCCCTCCCCTCGGGGCTCAGGGAACCCTGTGGAAGAGAAGGTGGAAAGAGTACAAAAGCCAGAGGGGATGGAGGGGACACACACACACACACACACACACACACACACACACACAAAGGCCCTCTAAGTCAACATAAACAATGGACATATGAACTCACAGAGACTGAGGCAGCATGCACAGGACCTGCATGGGTCTGCACCAGATGGGGTCCTAGAGATGAAAGAAGTAGACACATTCCCCCATCTCCAACCCAGAAGCTATCTCCAGTTGATAACCACTTGCAAATGAAAACTGAGTTTCCTCCAAAGGAGTCTCACTGGAGGAACAAACTACTCTTAAGAGTAGGCCACGTGCCCAGCAGTCGACGGCCAACAGAAAATGAACTCAACCCTGTCTTTGGAGCTTCCTTGATTCATAATGTCTGTTAGAGCTCTTCTTTTTTTAAAGAATTCTTCTTAATTTTTATTTTTATTTTATTTATATATTTCTTCTCTCTTTTTAACCTACAGATCCTTTGCATATATATTATGGCTTCCAGCTTAGTGTTTTTATGGGATTCCTGAGTGTGCAGACAAGAGGGTCTCTGTTTCTTGTGCCTTCTCTTGGGCGCTTTTCCTTCTTTTTGTTTGTTTTGTCCAATTCTGATATGTTGGTTTTTGTTTTATCTTATTATTTTATTTTATTATTGTCCCTTAGAAGTTTGTTCGCTAATGAGAGACAGAAACAGGGTGGATCTGGATGAGAGAGGAGGTGAGGAGAAACTGGAAGGAACAGAGAGAGTAGAAACCACAATCAAGATATATTATGTGAGGGGGAAAATCTATTTTCAGTGAAAGGAAAAGTAATAGATAGATAGATAGATAGATAGATAGATAGATAGATAGATAGATA
>CABHPQ010160845.1:7405-18000 GCA_902168405.1 Peromyscus aztecus | reverse complement strand
CCAGAGCTGAGGACCGAACCCAGGGCCTTGCGCTTGCTAGGCAAGTGCTCTACCACTGAGCTAAATCCCCAACCCCTCGGTGATCATTCTATAAGCATTCATTTCATAATGGTTCACTGAGCAAACTCAGAAATACAGTAGCATCTCACTGAAACACTGAATTTGAGCATAAAACCCTTCTTTGCTGAAGCCTAAAAAGTATTCTCTTATCTAGCCTCTTCTTGAGAAACATTTGTTTGTTATAACAAAATAAAGTAATATTTTGAAAATTGTCTGAAAACTTACTTTTAAAACTCGATCAAATGAATGTTCCATTTTTGCCTCAGTGTTAGTGTGACAGTAGAAACTGTTAATGACTAATTCGTTTTTAGAACAATACAGATATGTCACATAAAATAAATAAAATGTATTTATTTTATGGATCATATTTGCATTATGATTGGCAGGTTGATTAGTTTTGTTTGGATTTTTTTGTGCTGATGGAGATCCCTGTCCAAGACGTCTCATTTCTAGGCAAGTGATCTACCACTGGACTACACCCCAGACTTGTATTTTATTTATTTTGTTATTTGTGTGTGGGGGGGTGTGTTTTACGTGTGTTGTGCGTGCATCTGAGTATGTCCATGTGTCTATGTGCATGCATGGGGAAACCAGAGTAGACTTACTTTTCTTCTGTTGCTCTCCTGCTTCATCTTTGAGAAAAGGTCTCTTACCAAATGAGAAATTTTGCCTTCTTGGTAGGCTGGCTGGATAACCAGCTCTGAGGATCTGCACCCCTCCTTCCTCAATGCTGGGGTAACAGGCATGCACAGCCATGCACAGTTTTTCTTTTATGTGGGTGTGGGGATTCAAACTCAGGACCTCTGGCTGTATTCCCAGCCACAGAGCCGTGTTCCCAGGCCCCCTATATTTTACTTATTTCCATTGTTGTATGTTTGGGAAGGATTCAAAACAGCCTTATTGACCCACTGAAATCTTTGTTCTAATTATTTTTATTAAATTCTCAAATGACCTAACCTTTCCTAAACATGGAGAAGATCCTTAATACACGGATGAGACTAAGCCATCTACTTACGAGTTGTCCCACCTAATTAACAAGCCCTGGGAAATGTGGAAATAGGCTTTGTAGATGTTAACTCCTCTCCTGCGATGCCTGTTGGCTTTAGATTTTCCAGACTCTCACAGGCTTAAGTCACTCGTCTCTCACCATCAATTTTTAATGGGGCTCTGTTCCCTCCATTACTTAGTCTTGCCTTCAGGCAATGGAAGAGGCCGAGGCTGAGATGTTGCATTGTTTCTGAAGCTCTGCCTAGCTTCACATTTTGTGAAGCACAAAATGTCCTACAAGGGTCATTTTGGGCTCGCCAAGTATTTCCTACCTATGACTCGAGGTTATATTGTTTTCAGAAATAGAACCTTGGAGGTCCTTAATGAACCGCCCATTCTCCAGGGTTTCCTGGCTTCTGGTCAGCTCAGAAATGTCTAAACAAACCTCATCTTCATAATGATGCCGTGTGGAAATCGGTGTGATCATTAGGCATATATCACTCTTTGAGTGAAAATCTGAGAAATCGATGATCATATGGAATATTATAGGAGGGACATTTTTAAAACAAAACCCTCAGAAGGAATAAGGGGATTGTTACTTAAGGCTGTGAGCAGCAGTTGGTCCAAGGCTAGCCTTGCATGCAGGAAGCTCTGGACCAGATCCCAGGACCAAAAACCAAAAACCCAAACCAGAGTGGTAACACACAGGCCTGCAATCCTTGAAGTCCAAAGCTGGAAGGGGGCCAAGAATTCAAAGTCAGCCTCAGCCAGCTCCTGGCCAACCTGGGCTACATGATACCCTATCTCAAAAAAGAAGTAAGAGCCACAGTAGCGCACACATTTACTTACAGCACAGCTTTAATCTCAGCACTCGGCAGACAGTGGCAGGAAGATCTCTCTGTGTATTCCAGGCCAGTCAGGGCTGCAGCATAAGCACCTGTCTCAGAAAAATAAACAAATAAAAGAACCTGTATTTTAAGGATGCAGACAGCCCGAGTTTCAAAACAAACCATTGGTGTGTTATGTCTCCTGTGTCTATTCAAGATGAGAAGTTCAAGGAGATCTGCCAGGTATTTTAAATAAACACTGCTGGTCAATGTCCCTATACCAGAACAAGCAAACGCTCAAGAGATTCTATTCCTGGCAGAAGAGGGGGGGGAGAATGCATTTTATATCCCCGAAAGTAGACTCCCTTACATAAATTATAAATTTTCCTCATTAAAATAACTAAGTTATCAAAAGGGAAAAAAAAGAATACTTAAAACGTGTAGTTTTAATATCCCCATCGAAGACAGGGGAGTTGATTCTGTGCGTGTGCTAAGCCACCAGTAGTTACTATTACGGCGTGAAGCAGAAATGTGCTCTTTGCACTCCTGTGTTGGACCATTTGGTCCCCTGCTGGTCCCATTGTTTCGGGAGGTTGGAAAATCTTTGGGATACAGGGCCTAGCGTGTGGATGTGGGTCATTACAGGTTGGCCGTAGCCCAGCCCTGTCTCCCAATCCATTGCTAAGTGGTGAGCCTCGACCACGGGCTCCTGCTCCAGCAAACCTTGCTGTGCCTCCTTCCCCAGCATGATGGATGGAAACTCAGTCACAGTAAACCTCTCCTGGTTTAAGTAGCTTCTGTCAAGGATTTTGTCACGACAAGAAAAGTAATTAGTGCACTTATGTAATGCTTTAAAAGAAAAACCAGATATTAAAAGTACCAACCCACAGAGCACTGTGCTCCTATAGTTTTGCCCTAGAATACAAATATGATACCTTCAGTAAGGGTGTCTTGGGGCCAGTGAGATGGTTCCATGGTTAAGGGCACTTGCCCCCAAGCTGAGGACCTGAGTTCAATCCCCAGGACTCAGATGGTGGAAGGAGAGGACTGATTTCTGCAAGTCGTCCTCTGACCGCCACACCTATGGCATCCCCTCCTTCCCATACATGAGATAGATAGATAGATAGATGATAGATAGATAGATAGATAGATAGATGATAGATAGATAGGCAGATAGATAGATAGATAGATAGATAGATGATAGATAGATAGATGATAGATAGATAGGCAGATAGATAGATAGATAGATAGATAGATAGATAGATAAAATTAAAACTGAAGGGCTTCTCTTTAATAAATAATATTTAAATAAGGGCATCTTGCTCTCACTGAATGCTAAACAGCAACACGCTGTGAGCTATATGAACATTATGTCATTGAACACCACAGGAACAGCACAGGAATCGCTTTCACTTTATAGACCAGAAACTAAGCCACGAGATCAGCCACAAAGCTGCTACATGAGCCTCCAGGCCGTTACTATTTACCTCTCTGTCTTCTCTTCTAGGATCTGAGGCTCTGGGGATAGGTGTCCTCTTATCACCACAGCCCTAGTACAACTTGCACTCTTGACATTTAAGAAGCAGGTACTGAGTGACAGCTGAGTGAACTGACCTGAGGTCCAGCAAGCATGTGGGAAATCTTACAGTGAGTCCAGATAATTTACTAGATCATTTTGTGTGGCTTTGACATCACCGAGTTTAAACCAAACAATTTGCTGTTTAAGAGCAGCAAAATCCTGAAGGAAGGCGAAATGAAGAGTGTATACACACACACACACACACACACACACACACACACACACACACACACCCTCACACACGCCCTGGAAGGAATCTGGCTTTTAATACCGGAGGAATGAATGCTCTTTGTTGGTGGTTAACTTCTCTCTGCACAAAATTTTCTCTAACGGGTACAATTTAAGGCTAGTTGGGGGGGGGATAATATAATATCTTGATAGATGTATGGTAATATAGCCAAGGATTAAAGTTATCCTTCACATCAGCACACTACTGCTTTCGAGTGCAAATATCCATCCGAACTGAGTTTAGCCACTGCTGCTTGTCTTATCCAGAAGTATCTACTGAAGGGGTTCTCCATCCTGAGACGTGCATCTTCTCAAACGTCAATCGACGATTTCGAAGTGTGGTACCCTGTTCGTTTGGCAGACTGGCTGTCTCTAGGGCTCCTTCGGAGTTCTGGTGAATCACAATCAACACTCCCATTAACACTGATGCGATGCCTTCGTGATTACCATGGGCCTGATCATTAAGGATCTCTGCAGTCTATCCTCATCCTGGCTGGAGTCCCGTGCCTGCTACCAGCTCCTGTTTTTCTCTGGGGTCTGCCTCCTCAGCCAGCTGCAGACTGTCTCAAACCACCAAAACGCAGTTTCAAGTTACAGCCTAAAGGCCGGCTTTCAAATTACTGCAGGCTGCCGCTATTTCCCCTGGAATGTTTGGATCCACGGAGCAAGTTAATCCCAACTCCAGACAACCGAGTGAAATGCCTGCAGATCAGCCTTCTTCCAACACACTTGCGCTGTCTGAGCTGGGAACAAACCCTCCCAATTCTCCTGAACCTTCCTCCGCCTGTGCTAGTCTCAGACTGGAGTTGCTGCTCCCCTGCTCCACTCCTCCCCTGCCGTGGCTTGAGCAGTCGTGGTCTTTGGATGCCATTTCTTGCCCTGCACATTCACTGCTGATCTCTCCTTCACAGATCCTCTTGGCCACCACCTCCCTGCCTTCCTTCGCAGGTTTCTCCCAAGATGACTGCCTTCTCCACAGCTAATCACCTAGTCAACAGAACTCAACAACCTTCTCTTCCTCCTCCTCCTCCTCCTCCTCCTCCTCCTCCTCCTCCTCCTCCTCCTCCTCCTCCTCCTTCCGTTCCCATTGTTTGGCTGGTGAACATCCTCCTCCTCAAGTTCCTCTTGACAAGTGACTGTTCTCATCCACATGAGTCACTCCCTTATTTATTCACCCAACAATTTTATTGAGTATTTAATAGGTGCTACTGTATCCAGGGAACAAAAGATGAATGATAAACTAGTCAGGCAAACATATTGTAAATAATGCTTACAGTGTTGTAACCATTACAACAACACATTGTACTGTGTCAAAGAAGTAACTGTATCCATGTAATAGATTCAATTAGAGTCTTGGAATGTTGTTGTTTTGTTTTAAATTTTTAATTAGATTTTGGTTAATTTTTTTAGAGTGTGCATAATAGAGTCCGTTCTCCCCTCCCATCATGTGAGTCCTAGGGACCTTGCAAATCATCAGTCTTGTCAGCAGGAGATATTACATTGTTTTGTTTTTTCTCTTTTTTAAAAAAGTATTTATTTTATGTGTGTGAGAGTTTTGCTTACATGTATGTATGTACGTGTTTGACTGGTATCCAAGGAGGTCAGAAGATGGCATTGAATCCCCTGGAACTGGAATTACAAGCAGTTGTGAGCTGCCATGTGGGTGCTGGGAATTGTGCCTGGGTTCTCTAGAAGAGCAGCATGTCCTCTTAACCACGGAGCCATCTCCAGAACCCCCTTATTTTGGTTTTTTTTTGTTTTGTTTTGTTTTTTTTTTTTTTTTTTTTTGATATAGGATCTCAAGTAGCTCAGGCTGCCCATGAACTTCTGATCATCCAGCCTCTACCTCCCAAGAATTGTGATTATCGGCATGTGCCATCACACTTGGCTTTTATCTTTTTATTTTGTTTTTTGCTTGGTTTTGGTTTTGTGAATCAAGGTCTTGCTGTGTACTTCTGGCTGTCCTGGACCTCACTCTATAGATCAGGCTGACCTCAAACTGGCCTCAATCTCACAAAGATTCATCTGCCTCTGTCTCCAGAGTGCCGGCATTAAAATCGGGTGCAGCCGGGCGTTGGTGGCGCACGCCTTTAATCCCAGCACTCGGGAGGCAGAGCCAGGCGGGTCTCTGTAAGTTCGAGGCCAGCCTGGACTACCAAGTGAGCTCCAGGAAAGGCGCAAAGCTACACAGAGAAACCCTGTCTCGAAAAAACAAAACAAAACAAAAATCGGGTGCTACCACACCCAACTAAGAGTCATTTATTTGTTTCAAATTTTAATTATGTATTATTAACTGTTATTAATATCATGTATTGACAATACATAAAATATAATTAATATGTATGTGGCATTAGATCACTCTGGATCTCTAGTTTCAGGTAGTTGTGACCCACCTGATGGGTGCTGGGAATTGAGCCCAGTCCTCTGCCAGAGCAGCACTAAGCCATTTCTCCAGGCTCTATTTATCTTCTTTTTGAAATAAAGATCCTTCTATGCAGCCCAGGCTGGCCTCAAAGTCATGTTCTTCCTGCACAGCCCCAGTAATTAGAGATGACAGGTGCAGGTCATCATGTCAGCCAGCAGAGTGATCTTCATGTACTCTAATATTTTATTGTTAGTGTGCTGATTTAAAAAAAAAAAAAAGCAGTTGTTTTCTAGACATAAAAGGCTAAAAGAAAGCAGAAACACACCAGGCAACCATAAAACCACACTGGAACTGAGCACCATGGCACATGCCTATAATCCTAGCATCCATGAGGTGGAGGGCAAGGATGCAGAGGTCATGTTCACTCTAGCTACATATTTAGTTGGAGGCCAGACCCCACAACAAGAGACCCTTTCTCCAAAAAAAAAAAAACAAGTTAAATAAACAAAAAAAGCACAAGTTAAAATTGAGGTGTAGTGACAAAAGACTCTGATTCCAGCATTGAGAGACGGCAGCAGGATTGGGAGATCAAAGCCAGCCTTGTCACAAGACAAGTTAAAGACCAACCTGGGCTACAAGAGACTTTAAAGCAAAACAGAAAGGCAAGTTGGTCATGTGAAAGTTACTGGCTTTGTAGCCCTTGGGGGAAAGGAGATAGAACAGTCGGGAACTGTCTGCTCTGTTAGCACCTGGTTACCTTTCCCTAGGAAAGATTAAGCAAAGCGAACATCATTGTCATAACCGAAGCAGGTCTGTCGTGTGAGAAATCTGACTGCTCCTCTTTGATCCCGATTTCCTAGAAGTTCAGAGGAGTAGTTTAATTCCAAGGACTTTTTTTTTTCCACTTTTCATTTGGAGAAAGAAGAACAGAGGGAAATTGTCCCGCAAGTTAACCAGCCATGATGCCCTGAGGGGTAGATGTTCCTAGCTAAGAGGAAAGTTCCTTACTTCTTTTGTCTGTAAGGATGAAAAGCATTGATGGCTTCCTCAGCAAGACCTCTATTCGGGAGTGACCGGGAGAGAAATCAACTGAGGTATGAAGGACTGCAGGGTTCCAAATGCAGGCGCTGCTTTCAACGGTGTCTCTTCCTCCCAGTGGGGACCTCACCACTGCTCAGCAAGCTGAGAGCGAGGAACCCAGTCCATTTGGTTTCCATCCCAGCCTATTGCAGCCTAGTGAAGGAATTAAGTCCAAAACAATGGTTTCCTGAGTGGGTAGGGGTATGCCCAGTGGTAGAGACATTGTCTAGTGACACAAGGCCCTACTTTGAGACCTACAATCAAAAATGATTATTTTTTTAAAATCAAAACCAAGCAATAGTCTCTTGTAAGTTTTATTTTCAAAGGTGAGAGAAGCCATCCGTAAATGATTCTGCACAGCAGTAAACAGGGACGTGCAGAAACAGGCAAACTGAAATCATAGGCCCGGACACGGGCCAGGGAAGGAGAACAGTGCCTCGCTCAGCCATCACCAGAGAAGCTTCCTCCTGCAGCAGATGGGAACAAACACAGACACCAGCCAGACAATGTGCAGAAAGTGAGAGACCCAGGAGCACTCAGCCCTAAATGGGATGTTTCCATCAAACCCCTCCCGCTCAGGGCTCAAAGAGGAAGCAGAATGAGCGTAAGAGCCGGTGGGGATGGAAGGCACCAAGAAATCAAGGCCTTCTAGACACAACAGGACCAGCACACAGGGACTCACAGAGACTGAGGCAATATGCACAGGGCCTGCACAGGTCTGCACTAAACGGAGCCCTAGAGCTAAGTGAACACAAGCCCTCATCCCTAACCCAAAAGCTATCTCCAATTGATAACCAGTGGCAAATAAAAAATGAGTTTTCTTCGAGAGAGTCTCAGGGGGAAACAAACTGCCCAGCAGTAGATCAACAGAATACAAACTGGATGGCATCTTTGGAGGTTCTTTGTCTCATGATGTTATCTCGTTATCTCAGGGCTTTTTTTTCTCCCTTCTCTCTCTCTATCTCTCCCTCTCTCTCTCCTTCCTTCCTTCCTTCCTTCCTTCCTTCCTTCCTTCCTTCCTTTTTCTTTCTTTCTTTCCTAACCTTACGGGTCCTTTGCATGTATATTATGGCTTCTGGTTTTGTGTTTCTACGGGACTCCTGTGTGTGTGCACGAACGTGTGCGCCTCTCTATCTGTAATGTGTCTTGTGTTTTTTTTCTTCGGCTCTGTTTCTCATTTGGCTCCTTTGTCCTACTCTGATTCGTTTGTTTCTGTTTTATCTCACTGTATTTTAGAGGCTCCTTTGTTTTCTAACAGAGAGAAAGGGTGTGGATCTGGATGCCAGGGGAGATCAGGAGGAACTGGAAGGAGCTAGGGGAGAGGAAACCATAATCAGAATATATAGTATGAAAAAAAAATCTATTTTCAATAAAAGAAAATTGTAGGCCTGTTTAAGGAGTAATCATTGTTTAGGTGCTACCAGTCATTCAGTTTATAAATATCGCTCTAATGATATTATATTGTCCAATTCTTAATAAGAATTTGGAAATTACTTTTAATTCTAGCACTCAAGAAGCAGAAGCAGGTGATTATGAGTTCAAGGCCAGCCTGGTCTACAGAGCAAGTTCCAGGACATCCAGGGCTATGAAGAGAAACTCTGTCTCGAAACCACTCCCCGCCCACCCCCGCCTCCCGCCAAAAAAAAAATTGGAAACTTAGATATTTTGTGAGCAATTTTTTAACTTTAAAGACATGGACAGCCAAGCATCATTTAGGAGGTAGACACAGAAGGATCAAAAGTTCAAAATCATCCTTGCCTACATAGTGAGTTTGAGGTCAGCCTGAATTATGTGAGACCCTGTATCAACTGACAAAATAAATAAACAGACCAGTCAATCAGTCACGGTATGGGCACTCAGGAGGGCTAAATGCGGAGGGTAGAAGGTTCTTAGGAAGCACTATAGAAGTGTTTAAAATGTCATCATCCCACAGACTGCTTCATAACCACGAAAGGAAATGACATCTTGACAATGGAGCAATCTGGAAAACACCACTTTGAACAACTGATCTAACTTCCTGTGACCCACACCAATAATGGGAGAAGCTGACATTCTGGGTCCTTGGGACGATTCAGTGGGAGGTACATTACAGTCTCTGGAAGATTTACCAAAAGTCTCCCCATGAGATTAAACAACAACAAAAAAAATCAAAACCAACAGGATCTTCTACCAAACAACCAAACTAAGCATTATAAACACTATAAAATGACAGAGCTATCCAACAAGAAGGGACACTTCTTTAGATTTAAAGAGACTAAAGGGCTTCGTAAGCAAATGACTGAGTCTTCAATGGGTTTGAGTCATGAATGGTGACACACGCCTTTTATCTCTCTACTTAGAAGACAGAGGTAGGAGGATCTCTATGAATTCAAGGGCAGTCTGGTCTACATAGCAAGTTCTAGGACAGCCAAAACTAAATAGAGAAACCTTGTCTCAGCAGATGATAGATAAATAGGTAGGTATATAGATACATAGATAGATAGATAGATAGATAGATAGATAGATAGATAGATAGATAGATAGATAGATGATAGAGAGATAGAGAGATAGAGAGATGGAGAAATAGAATTGGTGAACATGTTCATACACACATTACTGGAGAAATTAAGAAATCTGAATGTGGATAACAGGAAATATGTGCAATATTAAATTTTATGAGTTTGAAAAATATGTGGAATTTGCAGATAAGATTTCCTTTGTCTTGGAACTTACATGGTAGATTTGTTTTGTTTTTGTTTTATTGTTTGTTTATCTGTTGTTGTTGTTTTGAGACAATAGCTCACATAACCCAGGCTGGACTCGAGCTCAATATGGAGCCTAGGTTGGCCATAAATTTCTAAATCTCCCTGTCTCCAACTTTCAAGAGCTAGTATTACAGAAATGTGCTACCAACCCTGGCACTTGCTGGAATAGTAATATCAATGTAACCTGATGTTTGAAACTTGTTTTCAATGGGTTGAGGGGAAGGGGAAGAAGGAAAGAAAGGTGCCAGGGAATAACTCATCAGCTGAACATGCTTGTGATTGCTACTCAAGCCTTGAAGATCTGAGTTCAGTCTCCAGAACCCACATCAAAAGCTGGACACAGTGTTGTGCATCTGTAATCCCTACACTCCTAAGGAGAACAGAGACCGTGGAAAGTTCACAGGACAGCTAGCCTGGAGTATCCAACCCCACAGAAACAGGAAAGAGCATACTTCAACAAGGTAGAAGGTGAAAACTCACTCTTAAAACTTATCTTCTGGCTGGGCCATGGCATACCTTTAATCCTAGCACTCAGGAGGCAGAGGCAGGTGGATCTGTGAGTTCAAGGCCAGCCTAGTCTACAGAGCAAGTTCCAGGACAGCCAGAGTTACACAGAGAAACCCTGTCTGGAAAAAAAGAAAAAAAGAAAAGAAAAGAAAAGAAAAGAAAAGAAAAGAAAAGAAAAGAAAAGAAAAGAAAAGAAAAGAAAAGAAAGAGGGAGGGAG
>CABHPQ010160844.1:18875-52918 GCA_902168405.1 Peromyscus aztecus | reverse complement strand
GCAGGCGGATTTGCTGGGATGTCCATAGGTTACACTGTGTTCAGCTGCTTTGACAAGACGCTGCTCAAAGACCCCAGGTTCTGGATTGCAATTGCTGCATACGTAGTTTGTCTCTTATTTGCTGTGTTTTTTAACATCTTCCTGTCCCCAGCAAACTGACTCACCTCTAATATAAGCCAGTTAATAAAAGTGCCACATGGGGGAAATGGAAAACTCTGTGAAGAAACACAGATATCCCAGCATATGCTAAGAGCTTTATAAAGATGGACAGCACCCGATTCATCCCTTCTGAGGGGAACTTCCAATAGGAAGGAAGAAGAGAAGACAGAAATCAAAGACTGGGTCTTCCGTGCACGGAGTATGCATTATCCTATGTCAGAGACTCGATATCCTTGGGGGATGTAATTTGGAGTTTGTTTGATAGACTCCACGAGAACTGTACTATCATCCTGAGAATAAACGCTTTTCGTATCTGTGTTGGACCCTTGGTTCTTGTGGCTCTGAGGCAGAGCCTCCTGTATCCCAAGATGGCCAAGAACTGGCTGGATCCAAGGAGGACCTAGAACTCTGGTCTTTGCTTACACCTCTGCAGCTGGGATTACAGGCTGTGTGCTGTCACCTCAGGGCCTCCAGCCTTTGAGCTGGCACTCCACTAACTAAGCCACATCCCCCATGTCACATTCTCTCTCTCTCTCTCTCTCTCTCTCTCTCTCTCTCTCTCTCTCTCTCTCTCTTTAATGATTCCTTTTGTTCGTTTGTTTGTTTTGAGACAGGGTTTCTCTGTACAGTCCTAGCTGTCCTGGATCTCGACTGCTGGGATTAAAGATGTGTACCACCACTGCCCAGCCATCCTTTTTTGTTTTTTATGTGCATTGATGTTTTGCCTGCACTGTATGTCTGTGTGAGGGTGTTGGATTCCCTGGAAATGGAGTTGCAGAACAGTTGTGAGCTGCCATGTGGGTGCTGGGAATTGAACCTGGGTCTTCTGGAAGAGCAGTCAGTGCTCTTAACTTCTGAGCCATCTCTCCAGCCCCTCACATCAGACTCTTTTTGTTTGTTTGCTTGTTTGTTTGTTTGTTTTTAATTTGTTTATTTTTATTTTATGTGAATTGATATTTTGCCTGTATGTCTGTGTGAGGTTTCCAGATGCCCTAGAACTGGAGTCACAGACAGTTGTGAGCTGCCATGTGGGTGCTGGGAATTGAACCCAGGTCCTCTGGAAGAGCAGCCAGTGCTCTCAACCACTGAGCCATCTCTCCAGTCCCCTGTTTGTTTGTTTTTCAAGACAGAGTTTCATCTGTGTAACAGCCAAGACTATCCTGGAACTCACTTTGTGTAGACCATGCTGGCCTCAAACTCACAGAGATCCATCTGCTTCTGCATTCTGGGTGCTGGGATTAAAGGTGTGAGTCACCAGGTCCGGCTCTTTTGAGTAAACAGAGCACAGCTGTTTCTTGTCCTTGTTTGTTTTCAAGATTTGTTTATTTTACTTTTATGTGTATGGATGTTTTGCCTGTGTGCATGTATGTGTGCCTGTGTGCATGTATGTGTGCCTGTGTGCATGTGTGCATGTATTTGTGCCTGTGTGCATGTATGTGTGCCACATGCATGTCTGCTGGGTCCCCTGGAATGGGACTTACCAATGGCTGTGAGCCACCTTATGGATGTTAGGACTCAAACCTGGATCCTTTGCAAGAGCAACAAGTGCTCCAACCACTGAGCCATCTCCAGCCCCCAAAAAAGACTATTTTGAAGTGTTTTGTATGTGTGCTTGCTATTTTTTTCAACCTAGAAATGGAGATATAATTTTGTATCTTAGATGAAGACATGAGAATGCCTAAAAAAATCAAAATACAGTTGCATACCTGTGGGTTCACAGTCACAGATTCAATCAATCTTAGACTAAAAATATTTGGAAAGTAATTATATCTGTATAGAACATAGGTGTGTGTGTGTGTGTGTGTGTGTGTGTGCACACGCATGTGCCCCAGTATACAAGTGGAGGTCAGAGGACAATCTGAGAAGGAAGTCAGTTCTCTTCTTCCATGATGTGGGCCCTGGGGATCAGATCTAGCAACCAGCACCTTTACCCTCTGAGCCATTTTGACAGCTCAGCTACCTTTATTTTTGAGACATTATCTTTCATTGACTCCAGAACTTACCTTTTTAGTTAGATTAGCTGGTCAGCCAGCTTCTAGGATTCTGTGTCCCTCTCCCCCAGTACTGGGATTGTAGATGTGTTATAAAAGAAAGCATTTAATTGGGACTTTGCTTAAAGTTACAGAGGGCTAATCCATGATCATCATGATGGGATGCAGGCAGGCATAGTGCTAGAGCAATAGATGAATGCTTTATATCCCGATCTTCAGGCAGCAGGCAGGAACAGAGAGAGAGAGAGAGAGAGAGAGACAGACAGACAGACAGACATTGAACCTGCTGTGGGCTTTTGAAACCTCAAAGCCCACCTCCTCCAACAATCTCCTAATATCGCCATATCTCCTAATCCTTCTAATCCTCAAATAGTTCCATTCCTTCTTGACTCAGCATTCAAATATATGTGCCTATGTATGAGGGTCTGCTGTGAAATAATCCTCTGGTACACTGTAAAAATTTGTCACTCAAATTGGTTTAATAAAATGCTGATTGGCCAGTAGCCAGGCAGGAAGTATAGGTGGGGCGACCAAATAAGGATGCTGGGTTGAAGATGGGTGGAGTCAGAGAGTTGCCAGCCAGATGCAGAGGGAACAGAAGATGAACGTGCCATGATAATAAAAGTACTGCCACCTGGTAGAGCATAAATAAGAAATATGGGTTAACTTAAATGTAAGAGTTAGTAATAAGCCTGAGCTGTCAGCTGAGCACTTAATTAATATTAAGCCTTGGTTATTTTGGAGCCGGCAGTCAGGACAAGAAACTTCCTCCAACAAGGGCCATTCTTCTTCAAACCACACAGTAGTCTAGAGCTTACAGGAGGATGTAAAAAGGCAAGTACTATGCCATCTTGGACACAGCAGGGCCCTGGGCCCCTCCAGATTGGGGGATACTCTCAGGGTCCTGGGTGAGCCTTCCACAGACTCTGAGGGAGGATTGGATTTTGTGTGTGTGTGTGTGTTTTGTTTTGTTTTTCCAGACAGGGTTTCTCTGTGTAGTTTTGGTGCCTGTCCTGGATCTCGCTCTGTAGACCAGGCTGGCCTTGAACTCACAGAGATCTGCCTGGCTCTGCCTCCCGAGTGCTGGGATTAAAGGTGTGCGCCGCCGCCGCCCGGCAGGACTAGGCTTCTTTAAGGATGCCAGAACTTAAACATGCATGATGACCTAAAAGCCCATACTCTCTCCTACTGGTCTAACAGTGCCATGATCCCTAGCTTCTGAAAGAGACTGTAAAAATACAGAAATTAAGTCTTCTGTGGGTCCATGTGTGTGGTGGTAGTACAGAAAAATGGAACCAATTCTGGACTTCTAGTGTAAGGTCCTAAGAACATCTAAGATCCCACAAAACCTGGAATTCACTTTCTGGTGAATATGACAAGTGCTTGGACTCTTTGGGTTCTCATCTGTGATGAGGATTTCAAACTTCAATGGTTAGTGGCTCTTATAAGAGTGAGTAGGATTTATATGGTGGAGTGGTGTCGACTGTCCGAAGTCTACCTTTAAACTGAAAATTCTCATTACCTTCTCACCCTAAAACACGGTCGACATTTTGGTGTGTATCCTTGCAGATTTCGTTTCTATCTGGGGTGAGCTGAAAGAGAAATGGATTTTGGCCGAGGGCTGGCTTCTCCACTGCACCAAATGCATGGATCTGTCAATATCGAAGGACAGCTTGAATTCTTCCTGGTGTTTTGTGTTTTGAGATAGGGTCTCTCAGCATAGACCTGGCTGTCCTGGAACTCAATATGTAGACCAGGCTGGCCCCCAAACTCACAGAGATCCACCTGCTTCTACTTCCCAAACACTGGGATTGAAGGCATGTGCCCCCACAACCCACTTGGCAGATTGGAAGGTGTTTAAGGAATAACTCTTTGTAAGTGTGGTTGAGTTAGCCCTAACCCCAACCCCAACCAAGATACAGATAATATCTAGAAATCTCTTTAGAGCATGACTTAAGTTTTTTTTTTTTTTGAGACAGGGTTTCTCTGGGTAGTTTTGGTGCCTGTCCTGGATCTCGCTCTGTAGACCAGGCTGGCCTCGAACTCACAGAGATCCACCTGGCTCTGCCTCATGAGTGCTGGATTAAAGGCGTGCGCCACCAAATGGCAGGATTTCTTTAGTGTTAGTTCAGAAAGCCCTTTGTTCTCTGGATTCCCACAGAGATGCGTGATAACCGTTCCTTCACGTTAGCTCGTTGCTGATTTTGTATGATTCCTTTGGGGTCACACACATGCAGTGCACATGTAGACATGTGGGCACAGACACATGAATTACATGTATAATATATAAATTGCTGCTCTTACAGAGCACTTGGGTCCTTGGGAGACAGTACTTTATATCAGAAGCAGTGGGGTGGGCCTTAAAGAGAAAAACAGGCTTCTCTGCAAAACCTAGAGAGCACTAGCTAGGCATAGTGGCACTTGCCTTTAATCCCAGCATTCGCGGGGTGGGGGCGGGGTAATGCAGAAGCAGTTTCATCTCTGTGAGTTGGAGGCCAGCATGATCTACATAGGGAGCAGAGTTCCAGGCCAGCTAGACCCCGACACAAACAAAAATAAGCAAACAAACAAACAAACAAACAAAACCCCTCCTAAAACCTACGGAGGAAGGATAGCTAAAGTATAAGAGAGAGAGCCTTCGCCATGAACAGTGTGAGAGGGAGCAGGGTTGAAGGGGCGAGAGGACCTTCAGACGATTTCCCAAAGAAAACTATGACTTTAAATTCAGTGAACCATCACTGACTTCATTTTACACAGCCTGCGTGACAGAGAGCATGAGGGACCCAGATACCACAGTCAGAGGCTGCTCGCTCTAGCACAGGGTGGCTTTTAAACTCTCCTAGAGAGAGAAGGGCAGGAAGCATGGCCTGATCTCTAAGCTACCTGCTTAGAGTGACCAGAGTCTTAATGGGACAGCTCTGCGATCTAACAGCAACATGGCAGACACAAGGATTTCTTTGTAAGTCTCCCAGTGCTTGTGCGCCTGCGCTGTGTTGAGCTCTGGCAGGTGTGTCCAACAGGACGGCTACAGACAGAAATGGCCTAACACACTTGTAGATGACGATGTCATGTTGCAATGTCAAATGTTACATTGCCCCACTCTTTAACATCTGAGGTGACACATGCCTGTGTCTAAAGTAAACACCACGACAGGAATATAAGTAAGAACCAATGTTACAACACGTTCAGGTGGTGACAGGTAACCAGGCTGGCACAAGCTACTCCATCCTGCTGTCGATGGGAAATAGTATCTCATAATAAAGCCCAGGACAGCCTCAAACAATTCTCCTGCCTCTGCCTCCCAAGCGCTGGGATTACAGGTAAGCACTGCTAAGGCCACTGTGACTTTTGAGTCTGACAGCCCACACCCCCTTGGTCTCTGAACACTATTCACTGAAGACACCACTGACTACCAGTCAGGTGGTTTGAGCGCCACTGTTTCTTCTCACTAGGATCAGATCTATCCCAATTGGTCTGACTTGTTCACACACTGAGGGAGAGGGGAGTGACACACGCCAACTAGTTAAGTGCCAATTAACTTTTTATGGCAGTTTCAAAGTTTATGTATTTGAGATAAGGTGTGGTGGTTTGAATGAGAAAGACTCCCGTAGAGTTGTATATTTGAATGCTTAGTCACCAGGGAGTGGAACTGCTTGAGGAGGAAACATTAGGAGGTGTGGCCTTGTTGGAAGAAGTGTGTCACTGGGAGGGTGGTGGTGGTGGTGGTGGTGGTGGTGGTGGTGGTGGTGTGCTGATATATTGTTTGGTTTCTAGGAAATAAAGCTTGCCTGAAGATCAAAGCAGAGAGCTAGCCACATAGTTAGCCATAGAGGTCAGGCAGTGGTGGCACACACCTTTAATCCTAACACTCCCCAGGAGGCAGAGGCAGAGATCCTTCAGGATTTCTGTGAGTTCAAGGTCACACTGGGCTACATGAGATTAATCTAATCTCAAAGAGAAACAGAGCCAGGCAGTGGTGGCATACACCTTTAATTCCAGTACTTGGGATCACACACCTTTAATCACAGCACTAAGAAGGTTGAGACAGGAAGTGATTTGGCTGGGCAGAGAAAGGAATATAAGGTGGGAGGAGACAGGAAGTCAGTCTCTCTAAGGTTGAGGAGTTGGTGAGGTAAGAGGTGGTAGCTATGGCTTGCTCTGCTTCTCTGATCTTTCAGCTTTCACCCTGATATCTGGTTCTGGGTTTTTATTAAGGCCAATTAGGATTTGCGCAACATCTGGCACCCAATGTGGGGCACAAGATCATGAAAAAGCCGTTTGCCTGTGGCTTTGCAGCCATCGGCACAGGCCAGAGCTACACGAGGTGGGAGTCTCCACCCAACCTGGGCCGGAGTCCCTACCCTGCTGGCGAAGTTTTTGTTGCAGCCTCTCTGCAGCAGACTCCACAGGCTCTTGGGCTCCAAAAGCCACAGGAGTTTGCTGCTTTCACACATTCCTCC
This sequence comes from Peromyscus aztecus, assembly GCA_902168405.1. Taxonomy (NCBI): domain Eukaryota; kingdom Metazoa; phylum Chordata; class Mammalia; order Rodentia; family Cricetidae; genus Peromyscus; species Peromyscus aztecus. The sequence goes on along the minus strand of CABHPQ010160844.1, from coordinate 46,308 downwards.
GTGCAGACAGCTGGATCTTTTGCTTCTTCCCTCTCCCAGTGGGTTGTGGCTTTCTTTGGACCCTCTCTTGGGCTGCTGACACACCGTCATCTGAATCGTCATTGTCAGCAGATTTGGTGAATTAATTGGGATTTCTTGAAGGGAGGAATTAGTTAAAAGAGAGTTTTTTTCCCACATTAAAAAATAGGAAACATTAATATAATATAATGGAGGGAGTTTTGTTTCTTTTTGATAATACAGTAGATGGTCTAAAAATGGAACAATTAAATGAGAGGATAATTAATGCTGATAGGATTCATGTAATGTCAATTATAAATATTATTTGTTTGACCTTTCTGTTTTATCATTAAAAAAGTTGGTTGATATGAGTGCCAAGATACAAGTCTTAGAAAAACTTATTAAAGCAGATCATAGAGATATTCAGATCCAGACAGAGGAATTTAAAGGAGGACCAATATTGGAGGATTTATTAAGGCAACTCCACATAGTTAAAGGGGAGGTTTATTTTGTGGGATAACTTACAACAAGTAAAGGGATAGGTTACAGGATCCAGGAGAGGTGAAGTGCAGTCCAGCAGTATTCTCTGGAGAACTCTGCTTGGTCTACATCCAGCATCCAGGATCACCAGGAACCAAGAGAGCCAGCACATCTGAATCTTGAGTCTTAAAGGCTCCCGTCTCAGCCCTGCCTCAGGGGCAGGCCATGGGTAGGTGTGACAGTTACCAGAAGCCTCACTGGGGGTAGCACTTCCAGGTCAAAGCTGGAACAGCTGCCCACTACAAACCAGTCTCAACAGTACATTATAAGGTTACAGAGAAACAGCCTAAGGCTTTCAAACAGCCAACCTTAATCTATCCAGTAACCTTACAGGAACTGCCAAATGCTAGATATCCTCCAGACTGTGTAAATGTTAGATTTGAGGAGATTCAAGGAAACAATAGTCCCATATGGCATGCACTCACCTTTTGTGAAGCAGATGTTAAACTCATGATCAAGTTGTAATAGAATTATCCCTTAAGACTGGAGAGATTTGGTTCCAGCAGTCTTGGAGGCTGGACCCCAATTACAATGGAGGACCTGGTAGAAAGATGAGGCTAAGATCATTGAACAATGAAGTAGGGCTAGAGGTATGGAAATTTCCCAAGATCAACTTCTTGGAGGTGATTATGCTGATATACAAAGACAATCTTTATATGATGACCAAACCCTGGCTTTATGCCGCCCAGCAGCCTTGAATGCTTGGGACAGAGTTGGAGAAGTAGGAAAGAAAATTGAATCATTTACTAAAGTTATACAGGGCCCCAAAGAAATCTTCACTGATTTCTTACAAAGATTGACTCCAGCAGTGAATAGAATGATACCAAACTCAGAAGCTAGACAAATAATAATTAAATCTCTGACATTTGAAAATGCTAATACACAATGCAATAGGGTAATTAGGCCTTTAAAGGCACAATGAGCATCCTTGGAGGAATGGATCTGAGATACGAACAATATTGAATCTCATGATCATGATGATGCTTGGATAGGAGAGGTGATTTCCAGAGGTTTGAAGAAAAATTGAAATGTTAGGTGTTTCAATGGTGGTAAACAAGGTCACCTAAAAAGGGACTGTAAACAGGGCATTCCTAGGATCTGGTTCCAGGTTTTTATTAAGACCAGTTAGGATTCACGCAAGGGGAGGGAGGGCTTGGAGGTTTCAAAAGCCCGGACCAGCCCTGTGGATCAGGGTGTGAAGCTCTCAGCTACTGAGCCAGTGCTATGTCTATCTGCTTTGCACCATGATAATCACGGGTTAATCCTCTGAAATAGTAAGCAAGTCCCCAATTAAATGCTTTCTTTTTATAAGAGGCGCCTTGGCCATGGCGTCTCTTCACAGCAACAGAACACTGACTAAGACAGTTGTTTTGCCCCTGCGTATGTCTGTACGCCACGTGAGTGTCTGGTACCAGAGAGGTCAGAAGATATGGATGTTTGTGGGTGCTGGGAATAGAACCCAGGTCCTCTGGAAGAGCAGCCAGTGCTCTTAAGTGATAAGCCATCTCTTCGATCCCTAGTTCAGGTTTCCTTTTAGAGAATCTTAACTAGTTACAGACAAGGTCAAATAGAGGAAAACAGTCTGAAATATAAGTACTTCTTTACAGATATATTCCTTGGGTCATGTACGGCCAGTGTCCTTTACTGCTTGGCTTGCACAGTGTCCATGTGTGCCTAACTATCTTTGCCTAAAGAAAACTGTCATAGTATGTTGTTGGTTGTTTTTACTCTTTACTCCCAAATAAGTACATGGAGGTTTATTCTTTCTCATGATTGCCAGCCTCAGCTTGGCTTGTTGTTAGCCAGCTTTTCTTAAATTATCCTGTCTACCATTTGCTTCTGGGCTTTTACCTTTCTCTATTTCTGTATATATTTTCTTCCCTTCTTATTCTGTGTCTGGTTGGGTGGCTGGGTGGCTGTCCCCTGGCATCCTCCTCTCCTCCTTTTCTCGCTCCCTGCTCTCCTCTTCCCAGTTTTCTCCTCTTATTTATTGTCTCTGCCTGCCAGCCCCGCCTATCCTTTCTCCTGCCTTGCTATTGGCCGTTCAGCTCTTTATTAGACCAATCAGATGTTTTAGACAGGCACAGTAACACAGCTTCACAAAGTTAAACAAATGCAACATAAAAGAATGCAATACATCTTTGCATCATTAAACAGATGTTCCACAGCATAAACAACAAATGTAACACATCTCCAACTAATATTCCACAAGAATAGTACAATTGGGAAGCCCCAAGTATAAAAGCTGGAAAAAGTTGGCATCACTGACAATTTTAGGTGGGAAGACATCAGCCTGGTGTCTTAAACTTTGAGTCTTAGGAAGCTTATAGTATGCAGGAGCCAGGTATGCATACCTAAGAGACAGTAACAAGTAACTTATTGCACGGAAACAAGCTTCAGAACCTCTGGCTTGGGAGGATAAATCCACAACATTGACAAAAATCAAGATTTCAGACTTTCTACAAATTCTGGGAACAATTCTGTGGTGGTTAGAAAGGAAATGGCCCCCAAAATGAGTGGTATTAGGAGGTGTGGCTTTATTGGAGTAGGTATGCCCTTGTTACATCTACACTTGTTGGAGGAAGTGTGTCACTGTGGAGGCAGACTTTTAGGTCTCATATATACTCAAGCTTCATTCATTGTTGATACTCAGACCACTTCCTGTTGCCTGTGAGATGTAGGACACTCAGCTACCTCTCCATGTCTGCTTACACACCACCATGTCCCACCATGATGATAATGGACTAAACCTCTTGTTCGGCTGGAATCTCCAGCTCAGCCCCATTTCTCTCTCTCCAAACCCCACCCTCTCAGAAAAACCGCCAAAAAAGTCCAGTTCTACATTCCTGGTGGTTGTGGCGGCTCCTCCCCTGAAGCTGTTAGCTGCCTGATCCCTGCCTAAAGCATTATAATTGGGCACAAACCCAGCTTGTGGTGGACACATCATCACCCCGCACCTACAGGATGTTTAAGCTCCCCCCTTTAGATCAGCCATGTGATTTTTCCTGCCTCTTCTCCCTCCTTGATCTCTGGGGGCTGGAGGAGTCACCTGGAACCTGTTTTTCTCAGAATAAACCTGGTCTTTTACTTTTTAATTTGGCTTGATCTGGCTTACTGAGTCAGCAGAGAAACCTACTATTGGGATACAGAAAACCTATTACCTCTGAAAGTGTAAGCCACCCCAATTCTTTTATAAGAGTTGTCATGGTCATGGTATCTCTTCATAGCAATAGAAAACCTAACACAAAAGTTTGTACCAGGCACTGGGGTATTGCTGTGATAGGCCTGACCATTTTTTTTTTTTTTGGAGGAATTTGGACTTTGGTATTTTGAGTTAGGAAATCAGTGGAATGCTTTAAGCACTGCTTAATGGGTCATACTAGTAGGAGCATGGAAGACAGTGGTGCTGAGAATGATTTGAACTGTCGGGATCAAGAGGTATCAGAGGAAAAGAATGTTAGTATGTGGTCTAGAGACCTGTCTTATGATATTTTGGTGAAGAATGTGGATAATTTTTGCCCTTGTCTGAAAAGTCTGCCTAAGGCTAAAGTAAAGAGTTTTGGATTAATTCCACTGGCAGAGAAAATTTCAAAACAGCCTAGTGTAAACTTTGTCATGTGATTGTTAGTGTTAACTCTGATGAAGATTTTGAATGAAAAGGAGCAAGCTGAACAAATAAAAATACAAAAAGTACAGATTTAGAAATAATGCAATAAGTGGAATGGAACTAAGTCCTGTGTTCAAGGAGATAAACAAATTAAGAAATGGAATAAAGGGAGTGGTGACCTCAGGGCAAAATCCAACCCAGCTAGGTTTCCAACTTGTGAAAAGGAATTAAAGAAAAGCTTAGAGCTAGGTGTGGTAGTGCAGGCCTTTAATCCCAGCACTTGAAAGGCAGAGGCTGGCAGATATCTGAGGCCAGCCTAGTCTACAGAGCAAGTTCCAAAACAGCCAAGCTTAGGCATTGAAGGAAACCATGGAAATCAGAAAACTAGTGAAGATGTAATTGAACAAGGGAGCCATGTTCTAGCCCCAGGAAACAATAGAACCTGGCAGCTTTGGCCATGTGGTTCTGGCTTTCGAATCAAGGGTAGAAGAAAGGCATTATGGAATCTTCCTCCATGACTAAGGAAAGCTGCTGAGGCCTGGTATGTGGCAGGGGTGTCTCTGAATGGAGGCCTAGAGAGGCCATTGTGTGAAGCTATGAAGCTGAAGCCTGGATTGCCTTGGAGACTCCAAGATGTTAGAGATGCCAGAGTTGTGGGATACCAGCTGAGGAGAGTTGCTTAGAGAGTGGAACCAGCCCAAGAGAAAGAAGTGTGTTGCTGTCAACAGAGTGGAACAGAGTTTTAGATCTGAAGAGTGTTGTTGTTGTTGTTGTTGTTGTTGTTCTTGTTCTTGTTGTTTTTTGAGACAGGGTTTCTCTGTGTAGTTTTGGTGCCTGGCCTGGATCTTGCTTTGTAGACCAGGATGAACTCAAACTCATAGAGATCCGCCTGGCTCTGCCTCCTGAGTGCTGGGATTAAAGGCGTGCACCACCTCCACCTGGCCTTGAAGAGTGTTTTGACATCAGACACAGAGATGCAGAGTTTGGAGTTTGCCCAGCTGGTTTTCAGTCTTGCTTTGATCCAGTATTTCCTCACTATGCTCCCTTCCCTATGTTTTGGAATGGTAATCTATATTTCGTGCCATTATATGTTGGAAGTATTTGATCTGCTTTTTTGATTTTACAGGAGACTATAGATTGAATGAATCTCAGAAAAAAGACTTTAAACTTTGAACTTTGAAACAAGTTTGAGACTGTTAGAGGCTATGGGGACTTTTGAAGTTGGACTGGATGCATTTTTGCATTATGATATGGCTACAAGCCTTTGGGGGCCAAGGAGAGGAATGTGGTAGTTTGAAAGATGTCCCCAAAGGGAGTGGTACTATTAGGAGGTATGGCTTTATTGGAGTAGGTATGTCCTTGTTGGAGGAAGTGTGTCACTGTGGAGGTGGGCTTTTAGGTCTCATATATGCTCAAGCTTCATTCATTGTGATATTCAGACCACTTCCTGTTGCATGTAAGATGTAGGACACTCAGCTACTTCTCCAGCACCATGTCTGCCTGCATGCTGCCATGTCCCACCATGATGATAATGGACTGAACCTCTGACCTGTAAGCCACCCAATTAAATATTTTCCTTTATAAAAGTTACTGTGGTCATGGTGTCTCTTCATAGCAATAGAAAAAACCCTAACTAAGACATGTTCTGATTATTGCATGGTTATCACAAGTTACAAAAACAAAATACTCATTTAATAACCACACTGAAAACATGCTACTTTGCATGCATTAAACTAAATGTGTCTTTAATCTGTAAGATTTTGAATTATATATTAAGTTCTGACACAGGTCTGCAGTTTTTAGAGTCCCAGGCATGCAGGGAACTAAATGGACTAGAATCAGTTTAAAACAGCTATTTACAAAGTAATCATTTAAAGTGTTTTGATCTAAACAGATGTTTGAATCCTGGCTTTATTAAAATAATTTTCTAAGCAGTCTGAAAAACTACCAGAAAACTTTTTTTTTTTAACAGTCTTGGTTTAAATCTTTGGTAAGTAAAGACTCATCAAATTCCCCACCTAAGTGCAGAAAGATCCAACAGTATCAATGAAATGACATATTTAAGTTTCAAGACGTCAGAAGATGACAGGCAGCTATTTATAGCTGTAGACTGTCTTGTATTTTCCCCAGGCCTCTGACAAGCAAATACTATACAAAGTACACAACCTATTTCTTTAACAGCCACCCGTACCTACCTGCTACACATGTTAAGAGCTCAACACCCTTGCAGCCACCTTCCTCTATGTGAGAAATGTTTCTTCTAGCAAAGGCTGCTGGCTCGACAAGCACCCACCCATATGTCCTGGAGCTCCCTCATCTCCTCTGAACCAAGATTAGCCCGTGGTAAGATTATGAAGCTGAGCTCTCGAGGGTGAATAGGGTGAGATACAGTCATCACCTACAATGGAGACATAAGAGAGGCCATTTTGGCTGTGTGCTTACTGGCCTGCTTTGGGTCTCAGCCCACGCTTTCTGGAGAAAGAGATTTCCTTGCTGAGCTGCTTGCACTTTTGTGTTCCTTTGTGACACAGAGGTTCCTCTTTGTTTCTAACATCTACAGTCCTCATGAGCTTCCATTGTTAATGAAATAATTGGTGTCTGGAAAAGAAAAACCCAATTTTTAAATGCAGTCTGGGCACTATTCACCTATATTTTGAGTCCTTGAAAGGCTGAATTACATTCAATTTAAAAGATTTTTTTAAAAATTACTTTTAATTACATGTAGGTGTGTGTACCAATGAGCACCCAAATGCAGGTGCCCTCAGGCTAGAGGCACCAGATCCTTTGGAGCTGGACTTACAAATCTGTGACACCGACAGGGGGCTGGGATCCAAACTCAGGCCCTCTGGAAGAGAAGCAAGTGCTTTTAATCTTTGAGCCACCTCTCCAGCCCCTCCATCTGATTTTATTGTCTTTTATTTTGGTTTTATATAGCCCTGGCTGTCCTGGAACTCGCTCTGTAGATCAGGCTGGCCTAGAACTCACAGAGATCTGTCCGCCTCTGCTTCTTGAGTGCTGGAATTAAAGACATGCACCATCACTGCCCGGCCAACTTATTTCTAAGATTTGTTTTGTGAGTGTTTTGCCTGCAGGCAGGTGAGTACATTGTGTGCAGGCCCAGGTCACCTGGAGCTGGAGTTATACATGATTGTGAGGCACCATGTGAATGCTGGGGAATTTCCTCTGCTTAACTGGCTGCCTCTCCAACTCTCGCATCCAGTTTTAACCTGCATGTATTCTAAGGCTTTTACAAAGACCAAAAGGTTAAAATGTATTGTTTTATTTTATAACAACAGACAGATGAAGTTTTTGGCTAAGTAACAATCTTCATGTACTTTGCCAAATGAAAACTTACAAAATTCCTTCACTCTTTACCTTGTAATCTCTACTAAGATCTTAAATCATCGCTTTGAGATGAAAACTCAAGACACACGGGCCCAGCAACCCTTTCAAACCATTTAACAAGTCCAAGGGCTGAAAATGCTATAAAGGTGGGCAGTTCACACCTGGATTTGACAAGAAAGCCTTTGCTCTTCTTTTACCAAGATGTCCCGTTACTGAAATTCTGCCTCTTGGCAGCCTCCATTCCCAGAAACGGTTCTTTAAAATAGACTGAGGTGAAAAGGTAAGAGGAGACCGCAAGCTGCTTCCAGGTCGGTCCATTGTTCCCTTCCAGAGTTCACATACAGTTCGTGAATAACACGAACACATACAGTTCGTAACAAGAACACAGCGCAGCAGGAGGGAGAGGCCACAGCCTCCGAGTTTCAAACATACAAAAACAGTTTCAGCACAGCCTGCCGTCAACAAACAGCTAACAAGTCTCTCACCGAGTTGCATGGATCAGTTGGAGAGCATATTACAGACACATTTACAAACACGGATATTGAATTATCTTAACAGAGACCCTGCAGCTAACGTCCCTGTCTTCATAAACAATACTAGTTTGAGCTCAGTGATTTTTATCATGGACATACTTGTGACGTTGTTGGGTAGACACAAGACAGGCATTATTAGCAGGTGTGGAGGCCACTGAGGATGGACCCCCTCCTCAGCACCAGCTTTGGATGCCATCACCCATTCCTTGGTAACAAGCAAGGGACTCATCACAATTGTCCCTCAAGATTCAAAATATGAATCTTATGAAATGCAGGAGGGTGGAGGGATCAGCGCTTTATTGAGTCCACTGAGAAAAAGCCGCTTCTTACCGGCCAAAAGAACACGGAGTTCCACCTCTGGCTCTACTCTGTCTCAAATATGAGAACATTACATATTGTCCCTCCCCTCTTGCAGGTGCTCACACTGTTTGCCCACTTTTATGAGTTCTCACAAGCAGTGGCTTGCACTCAACCTCTGTATCTTTTCATCAGATACTTAATGAAACATGTCCACCCTCAGGGTGGTCTACTCTCCATGGAGACCCTCACCCACACAGCTTTTTGCAGACCTCTCTCTCTGAGCTTGCTTGCTTTTTTGGACCCTGACTCAATAAGGAATATCTCTTCCTCTTCTCCATCTCCTTCCTCCTGACAGCAAGACTTCCAGCATGCTTGCCCTGTTTTTCTTTCAAAACTTCAATAAAATGGTCCTCAAGCTTCCTTCTGAGTTCATTTAGAACATTATTTATGAATGAGATCCATAAAGAACCAGTAACTCTTCCCTCATAAGATAGCCATATATTTTTAGACATTATTTAAACAAAATGTTGGGTCTGGTATGGTGGTGCATGCCTTTTATCCCAGCACTCCAGAGGCAGAGGCAGGCAGATGTTTGTGAGTTTGAAGCCGGCCGGGTCTACAGAGTGGGTTCTAGGCTAGGCAGGGCTACATAGTGAGACTCTGTCTCAAAAAAACCCACCAAAACCAACAAAATTAAATAAATATGTTATCATCAATTATCTGAATAGAAGAATTATCTCGATGACAAAATACATAGTATTTTATTTGAATGAAGGCCCAGAATTCATGCAAAAGTATTTTTACATAGGACAACCCTAAAATTAATCTTTGAAATTTACATTTTAAGTTTGCCCAGCAAAAAGCAGTTTGGAGATATCTGAGTACTTAATAAAAGCACATTTTAAACAATTTAATCATCGTTTAGGCTGGAAGTTATCTCTCTGGTGAATCCTGTGAGATTTTTCTCAGCCTCAGCATGGACCATATACACTACGCCAGAAACACATATGGACATGTCTGTGTCTTTCCACAAGGGCAGAATTTACTGAATAGCAAATAAAATCACAAGCTTTAGCAGTTTCCTTTAAATTTTTTTTATTAATTTTTTAAAATTATGTGTATATGGTATGTTGTCCATGTGGGAATCGGTGCACGTGAGTGTGGGTACGCTGGAGCTGGAGTTACAGGCAGTTGTGAGCCACCTGATGTGGGTGCTGGGAGCTGAATTCAGGTCCTCTGCAAGAACAGTATACTCTTAAGCATCTCTCCAGCTCTACTTGAGCGGTTTCTGTCATCTGTCTACCTTGGTAGCCTGGCCAAGGTGAATGAAGGGTCTTTTATTCCAATCTTAATTACTAGCGTAAACTCTCATATCTCACGGCACCTATACCTATATATGTCTACGTAGATTACAGAACGAGTTGTAGCAGAGTTCGAGAGGTTTCAGAAGTGGGCTGAGGGATGAGATAATGAACTGGTTCTGGGAGGGGGTTGCTGCTGGTGCTGCGGCTGAGGCAGGGTTGAGAGCGAGGCTGCAGAGTTCAGCCGTGAGGGGAAAGCAGGAAACTGGAGAAGCTGCTCAGATCAGCTGGGTGAATAGGTGGCAGGCAGTTGAGTAGGCTGTGTCCACAGCAGGGGACAGAGCCAAGCTGGAACTCAAGAGATGCTCAGGGGATAATCGGGAGTCCTTGGTCCTTGATGCAACACACTGGGTATCAGAGGACAAGGCCAAGGAAAAACACCCTGACCCTGACTTGACCCCAGGACCAGGGCTTGAAATCCCAGCAATCCCTGAGCTTGCCCCAGAATCAGGTTGTAGAATTCCACCAATCCCTGAAGTCCCTGAGCATGAAATCTCGCCAAGTCATGCCTGCCCTTCCCGCCTCCCCCTCCCCCCCCCCCATCGAGAAACCCTATATAAGCTCTGTACCCTACTCAGTTGGCTGCTGCTTCTCACCCTAGAGGCAGCCACCCTCCTGGATTCTTCCTCCCCAATAAATCTCTTGAGTGAGGTTTGTTGTGTGGTGTAACACTTTTACCCAGGGGAGCCTAGTTGTTATACTCCCAGGGATATCGCTGGACCTGAGCAGAGCTGTAACAGCTTCACTGAGCAAACCCTCCCCTGCCAGAGCAGAGTTGTTTCACTTGAGCTGGGGAAACCTTTCCTTGGAGCAGAACTGTAAACTGCTACGCTTACAGTGACTTTGTGGCATTCCTTAGCTCTCGACTGCCAGGATACTTTTCCATCCAAGCTGCAACGCTCACACATGTGCCTCCACAGATTAAATTCTCCCTAGTAGATTCACAGCATCATTCCCTTCCTAGTTCCAGGAACAAGTCCTTCGCCAGTCTGTGCTGGATGGGTGGTAGGCTTGAAGTTTTATCCACCCAGGGGACTGCCCTCACCCTTTGCTTGTAAAGGCAACACAGCCCGAAGGAGAATAAAACACAGTGTTATAAAATAGAGAGTAACTCAGAGCAGGGCCTAGCCTGACCTCAACACTTCATTTTCAGACTTAACAATTGAAAGTGTCAGATGCAATTCCACGAGGAAGCAAGCTCAAAATTAACATATCAGTTAGTTAACCTTTATGAGAGTCCCTGAGGGAAATCCAGTAAAATCAGTCTTTTTTTTTTTTCTAGTTTCTAATTTGCTAAGTTCTTGCATCTTTGCCAACCACTTTTTAAAGGGAGAAAAAAAAATACAGAGACAACAACTCCAAGGATTAATATAGCCTAAGAAATAGCTCCAAAAGATGCACACATGTGAGTGTACACACTACAAACATGCACATTTTGTAAAGGCATGCCAAGAATTTTTTAAAAAGAAATGAAAATATGAAGTGGCTGGAGTCTGTTGCTTGTTTTTAGGAATGCCAGCCACAGACTGATTGCTCAAAGCTGCTTTAGATGCCATCGTCATAACCTTAGGAAAGACTTCATATGTGGTCATGTTACTCACACCAGTGACCTAGTTGATACCCCTGCCTCCATATCTCAAATGTTTCTGCAGAGCCATACTGGTTCAACATAACCCTAAAAGCTTTCCCTGTCGTAGGCCAGATACCCAAAGAGTCTAAGACCCACCATACACATGGCATAGCAGTTCAAAAATAGCGCCACAAAACCGAAACAGTTCAGAAGGACCTGGGAAAGACAAAGTCACCAGAAATGGTTCCAAAGGAACCCAAAGTGCTCAAAAGGGCCCCGAACAAAATGAAAGGCAAAGCGTTAGGTCCAGTGATTGGAGAGGATCCAGCCAGGACCAAACTTTCTAAAGAGTTCCAAACAAATTCTATCAGCTCCTTTGTTTCACCAAGGAGGCCAAAACTAGGATCTGGCTGCAGTGGGAACCTAGGAAAATTCCTGGAATAAAGTTGCTCTGGCTGCCGCTTTGGGCAATCTTTCCACGTGGAGTCATCTTGCTGTGAACAGCTGCCATTCAAAATGTTCTGCCTGGGTGGTCCAAACAGTTATCAGGATTGTTAAGGACAAAAGCTATGTCCTGACATCTCTAACTAGCCAGGTCTGCTCATCCATCTCAATTCCCCAGAGAGCTCTGTCCCTTGCCTCTGGCCTTCTGCCTATCACACACATTCCACCTGTCCATAGGATGCCCGCGCCCCTCCATATATTATACAGGTGGTACTCACGGCATCAAGAGTCATGGGGACCAAAGACTGGTCTGGGCTTTAGCCTAAATCACAGCCCTCTTCCCCATCCTTACCCACTGCAGGGTGATTAAAAAGCTGGGGCTGTGCAGCGAGTTCAGTAGTTCCCAGACCAGGACAGTGGTGCAGTGTGGAGGCCAGAGGCTGGGGAAACTTTGAAAACAAGTGGTGTGGTAAGAGCATGACAATGCGGTAGAAGAACCCATCCTGCCAAACTCTGGTCCGCACAGGGGAGGACTTGAGAGGAGGAAGAGCCCCGGAACTTAGGAGAGTGAGAGGAGGAAATGCGTGCCCAAGCGCTGGGCTCCCACACTTGAAGACTGGGAGAACAAGTTTTATGGGGAGCCCTGAAGAATTTGGGAGCCAAGTCTTGGGCCTAAAACCCTTGGATGTCAGACTTCTCAGAGTTGCCTCAGCCAACAGTAGGGTGAACTATGGGGTAGCCATGGTTGGACTGACCCACCTTTACCAGAGGCTGGGGAAACTGGGACATAGTCTCCCACTTGTGGGCTCTTTAGGGAAGTGCCAGGGCCCTCACCCCGGTGACTTGCCTTCTGCAGAGTAGCTCTGCCAGATGCTTGGAGTCAGGGAGCAGGCTTGCAGAGTGCAGCAGAAGCTCTCTTCAAAAGTCATGTACGGTTTTTCCAAGAAAAAGCCTGAGGCAGTAACAACAATTGAGACCTATTTAAGAGTAAAGACCGTGGCTTTGCTTAGCAAAAAAATGAACAAGAAAAGAGAAAGCCATTCAAATCCACAAGATACTAGGAAGGTAGAAGAACAAAAGGTACCCACAGAAGCCAACACCAAATGTTCTCCATAGTTTTCAGGGAAGCTCCGGGAGGTGGTGTGGAACCTTTACAGAGGCTGTGGTGAAATAGAACCAAGTCGAGAGCCAGGAGCAACATCTTGATACAAAGAACGAACTAGTCACCTTGAAGGGCACACCATGGAGGGCATAAAAATCCAGCTGAAATCCAGTTAGTGTGGGCAAGCAGAGGGATTCAAGTTTAGAGGCAAGAGAAGTGTGGGAACTGTTAGAATTCTTAGCCACTCCCCCAGCTACATGACTGCATGTGCGCAGGCAAGATGCTTAATCATCCCAACGTAATCCGTGCGCTGCGTGATCACGTAATCTATGCACATGGGTAGTGTAGCTATGTAAGCCCATACGTGCATGTGTGGGGGTTCCATGTATTCCTCCTCTTTCTTCCTGCACAGTTATTCCACAGGCCTATGCACACCTTTCCTATTCCTTTCCCTTAATAAACTCTTATAGTGGGTTTTGTTGTACCTCATGGCTTTTCTCACACGGTAAACAGCGCCGCTTAATAAATAACAGGAATTACAGCCCTCACAGCAAGGGGACAGAAGCTCCGTTAGCCAGATTCCTCCAACGTAAGACCTTTTTTGAGAGAAAAATGAAGGAATCGAGCCTGTCACCAAGGAAGAAACCAAACCAAGTTTGCTAAAGAGGATGAAGACCCTGGGCCATGGAGTTTTCAGCCAAAGAGAATCATGTAGAATTCTGTCCCGGCGTCAACAGAAAGTTAACTACAGCCCCCGGCTCAGAACTGTCACAAAGAGGCCACAAGAAGCCCGTTAATGAAGGAGGAGTGGTAATAAGACTCTCCCACCATCTGGAGCAACCCAGTCATGTTGGCAGAGTGGGCGACTCCTGCTCAAGAGGAAGTGCTTCGATGAGGAACTCCAGTGAGACACATGCAATGAGACTCCCGAGTCTCCATGCACGCGCGCGCACGCCGGGGTTGGCTTTAGCACTGGAGAGCTGAGACTATGAGAAGGTCCTGGATGAGAAGCTGGAGGTGTGGGGCAGCGAACGTCACACCAGCTTATGAGAAAGAGGGGGGCTACCCAATAAGATCAGAAAACACCTGTGTCAGGTAGCTCTGAAATTCTCCATGGAAACCAAGCATCAGACAGCCAGTGGATGATGGGTGGGCATCCTTGCCTTGAAAGTAATCATTTCTAACAAAGCTGGTGAGGTTCAGTCTCTGGGAAAGAATGGTAGAGATTTAAGGTAGTGAATTTGAGATCCCTTTTGGCAAGCACTGTGACACAGAGGTGTGACAGCAGTTGACACTAGAGAAGCAGAGAGAATTCACCTTTCCTGTCCAGAGCACAAGGGAAGCCTTGATCAGGGTGGTGGGGGCACCTGGCACAAAGATCAGGGCAACTAAATGCCACTGCCTTGTGGCATCAGAGTCCCTGAGCTCCACCACCTTCCTCCCTTCATCTAAAAAGAAGAAAGGAGACATCTGCAAGCAGAATTAGGACAAACTGGAGGAAATCTGGTATCAGCACATGCTTCATCCACTCTTAACCATTTTGATGGTGTGCTAGAAGACTCCCTGACTCCACAGTTTAATGACCCCTGGAGCCTGTCTAAAACCCTGTGCTCCTGTATGTAGCCTCCGCTCTGGTGCTTGACTCAGGCTTAGCCTTGGAGCCATTATGGTCTGGGCTGGGAGACACTGGAAGGCTGGGCGCTCCTGGTATTGCTGAACAAGCTCTTTGCTTTGATGGCCGGATTCTTGAACTCTGGGTACGCCCACACCACCATGTAAAAGGATGAGGGATCCAGGCTCCTCTAGAACATTCTTTCTCTGCCCAAAGAATTGGGGGGCTGTGAGGCTGTGATTCTGATTGGGGTAGCACTCCTGTGAAAGTCAAAGACCTCCTGTCTTGAAGACAAGTCTTGTAGGGTACCCCATGTACCCCGTGACTTCAGCTTTCACGTCTTTTCTGGCCAACCCTCCCCAGACTGGCTGTGTTATTATTATCCAGTTGAGAATATTTCTTCAACCTCACAATGCAGGCAGTCACTGGCCTATGTAGCAGGTCCCTTGAAGACACCTCGTTCCTGCGGTTCAAACATCAGGTCTTTTAGAAAAGTTCCATCCTCCAATCGCCGGCAGATGCCCTGGTCCCTAACCATTGGCCTCAGCAACAGGAGATCCTGTAGATGGGAGGGGTGTCCACTTCAAAAGTTTCATCTCAAGTGTCAAAAAGGAAAAAGGACCCTAAGGGGTCCTTTTGAGGGGGGGATTTGTCCTTCAGAAATTGTCCCACATGTCTGGTTACTTCTGGTCGTTGACGCTAAAGTGCCAGGTCCTTTACAAATGTCCCATCAAAAAAAGTCTTTGAAAAAGAGGTAATTTCAAAAGTTGCAACGTGACTAACTTCTTTTGAGGATGAACTGTTGACCTCAGCACCGGAAGGTCCTTCTGAGCAGGGGGAAGCCTTGCGCAGAAGCCATTTCTCCACGGGGTTTTCTGCAGCTGCTGACGCCATCGTCAGCCAACTGCAAACGCCCCTCTGTGGAAATCTGTTTCTAAAAAGGATGTCTTTGAAAGTGTGGCAACCTCAAGTCGCTGGAGGATGAACTTTTGGCTTCGAGTTCCTTTTGAGGGGAGGGAGGTCTCCCTTACAAGTTGCGTCTTGGGTCCCTTGCCGGCAATTTAGGATCCCCAGTAGGAATTATGCCTTGGAGGGATCCCCAGAGGGAACTGTGATCTTTGACCTTCCATCACTCCAGATTCACTACTTTGGCTAATTCTAGAGAACTGGAGTGAGTGTGACCCTCAAACTAGGGAGGAGGGTGATTGTTGAATTCCAGTCTTTCTGGCTCTTAATCGAGCCAGCATCCCTTTCCTTTCTTTTTCTCCTTCCTTCCCTGGCCTTCCTCGCTGACCCCCGTGGGAGATGGCTCCTCCAGCAACTGCCATGCGCGAGCGGAGTGAGGAGGCCTCAGCGACCGCTAACGGTGTAACTTCCCAGGTGGGAGCGGTCCTATCGACGGAGAATCTCCGAGCTGTTCCCCAGCGGACTCGGCGGGCAGCAGACGGCAGAGTCGGTCTGCACAGCCACTTTGAAGCCTTCAGTACTTGATGCACCACGGGGCGTTGCTGAGTCTGGTTTGGTGGTCGTCTATCCACTCTGCCAGGATGCTTCTCCGTCCGGATTGGGGTGCTGCAGAGGGCGGGTCTCCCGTGAAGGCCCATCTGACGCCAGAACCTAGGGGCTCCAGGGTGGTGGCTGGTGCCACAGCTGCAGTGATGCCCACAGTAGCTGGGTGCTCTTGCCCAGCCTTTCCCAATTTGCCCTTGGGGTAGCTTCTTCCAAAGCTGCTTACCCTGCATGGTGTCTC
The DNA here is from genome assembly GCA_902168405.1 of Peromyscus aztecus. Lineage (NCBI taxonomy): Eukaryota > Metazoa > Chordata > Mammalia > Rodentia > Cricetidae > Peromyscus > Peromyscus aztecus. Next base: position 30,147 of record CABHPQ010160844.1, on the reverse strand, counting down.
TTATCTGATGACATTCTTAGCTTTGGGATGGTGGAAGCTAGTGGTCCCTTAAGAATACAATTTAAGATTAAACAAAAAAAATTTTTTTTAAGATTTATATAAGTTTTGAATATTTTGCCAGCACGTATGTATGTATGTGCACCATATTTATACCTGGTGCTCTTGGGAGTCAGAAGAGGGCTTTGGGTGGCCAGGAACTGGAGTTACAGATGGTGGTGAGCCACTGTGTGGATGCTGGGAACCAAACCCTATTCCTCTGCAAGAGCAGCCAGTGCTGATGACTCATTTCTCTAACACCAATTTTAAGATTTTGACCCCTTCACAAGCATGCTAGGTCAGACACAGAGGTGGGCAATGAATGGTTTTCTAAGAGACTCAAAATAGTCCAAGATAATTTGACTCTGGTTTACAACATTTTATCGCCATCTATAATCTTGAAATTTAGTCATTTGGCCTTGTGGAATATTCTAACACAGGTGTAGCTTCCCTCCCTCCTTCCCTATCTCCCTCCCTCTATTTTTCCTTCTCCTTCCCTCCTCCTTTCTTCTGGGAATCTCAGTTTACAAAAGTATGCATTTACAGATACTCTCCTTATGTTACCAGTGTCCAATATCTTTGAATTATTAGGAGGCACTGCTGTAGAACACACAGTTAGCAAGTCTGAACATCGTTTAACACAATTAGTAAGCACAAACAGCAGCGTGTGGTGGCGCACGCCTTTAATCCCAGCACTTGGGAAGCTGAGGCAGGCAGATCTCTGAGAGTTGGAGGCCAGCCTGGTGAGTTCCAGGAGAGCCGGGGCTATATGGAGAGATGTTAATATTATTTATTAACAGTTCAGATTCAGAAGTCTGAAGTTATGCCTCTTAGAAGGGTTGTATAATTAACATCATTACACAGAAGAATTATGTCACGAACCTGCACACTAACTTAGCTTTTACTATTGAAGCAAAATTTAGAATCTTTGGCTCTAACTAGATGTGCTGGCTAGTTTTATGTCAACTTGACATGAGCTAGAGTCATTGGAGAGAAGGGAACCTCAATTGAGAAAATGTCTCCATTGATGATGGAGACTGCCCATTGAATGATGGGGCTGTAGGCAAGCCTGGAAGGCATTTTCTTAATTAGTGATGGGGGGGCAGCCCATTGTGGGTGGTGTTATCCCTGGGCTGGTGGTCCTGGGGTCTATAAGAAAGCAGGCTGAGCAAGCTATGGGGAGCAAGCCAGCAAGCAACACTTCTCTATGGCCTCTGTATCAGCTCTTGCTTCCAGGTGCCTGCCCTGCTTGAGTTCCTGCCCTGACTTCCTTCAGTGAAGAACAGTGATGTGGAAGCATAAGCCAAATAAACCCTTTCCTCCCCAAGTTGCTTTTGGTCATGGTGTTTCATCACAGCAATAGTCACCCTAACTAAGACAGAAATTGGTACCATGATAGTGGATTATTGCTCTGATAGACCTGACCATGTGTTTTGTGGGAGGATTGTGGAAGGACTTTGGCAGTTTGGACTAGAAAAGCCATTGAATGTTCAAAGCATGGTGAGCTTGGAACACAAGAATGCAGGGGATGGAGGCCTGGTAGTGAAGTTTCAGAGAGAAGCTTAAAGACTCTGTGGGGCCATTTGCTATTTTAAATTAAGATTCTATCATTCTGGTCAGCTGAGGCTGAAGAGTCAGCTGTGATTAACAAGAGACCAGCACCATTGAAAGAAAACCTTCACGTTCCTGGGACAATTGATGCTGAGAAATTAGCAGTGACTAAGAAGAGATCAGTATCACTGAAGAAGTGTTTCCTCAGAGCCAGTACCCAGAAGCTGTGTTTCAGAGGTGGCCAAGGTTGTAGCTTGCACTGGCAGCCAACTTGGAGGTGTAAGAATCACTCAGGTGGTACTAGTTCTGAAGGCATGAAGGGGTCATGGAAAGCTGCCGAGGCTTGGTACTGTGTGGCCATGCTGGAGTTCCTGAAGAAAGCCTGGGAGAGGTTACCAGTGAAAGTGCAACCCAATTGCAGAAAGTGATGACAGCATTTTGGAGACACCAGTACCTTGGGATAACCACCAAGAATGGCAGCAGCGGTGGAATACACCTAGCTGGAGTCTAGAAGACAGGCTGTATGTGTGCTACAGACAGTGGAGCCGGAGAAGTGACCCAAGCCCTTTGAAGGAACCCAGAAGAATGTGAGTAAATCTCAGATAATTGGACATTGAGTTATTTACACTGTTGGAGTTTGTTTTTGTTTTTGCTTTGTTCAGATTGTGACTATGCCCTGATTCTTCCCTCTTGAAGTAAGAAAGGGTTTAATTTATATTTGACTTGACAGGAGTCCACAGTTGAGAGACTGAATATTAAATGGCTTTGGAGTCTAAAAGAGACTGGCTATTTTAAAGAGACTGAATTTTTAAAATTTTCTAATTTAAAGAGACTGTGTTTGAGTTTCTAAGGACTGGAGAATTTTAAAAAATTTGGAATAATAATTTTATATTGTGATGTTCCTATTAATGTGAGATCTTGGGGATAAATAACAAAGGAAAGGTTGTGGCTTGCTAATGATGTGTTTGTGTGTCAAGTTGACAAGCGGTCATTTATGCTGCTTAGTTTTATGTCAAATTGACAAGTTAGAGTCACTGGAGAGAAGGGAACCTCAACTGAAAAAAATGCCTCTAGGACTGGAGATATGGCTTAGTCATTAAAGGCTAGGCTCACAACCAAAAATATAAGAGAAAATGCATCTATAAGATCAGGCTATAGCCGGATGGTGGTAGTACATGCCTTTAATCCCAGCACTCAGGAGGCAGAGGCAAGCAAATCTCTGTGAGTTCAAGGCCAGCCTGGTCCACAGAGGGAGTTCCAGAACAGCCAGGGCTACACAGAGAAACCTATCTTGGAAAACAAAAACGAAAAAAACCCAAACAACCATACCAAATAAACAAACAAAGACCAGGCTATGAGCAAGCCTGTAGGGCATTTTGTTAATCAATGATTGATGAGAGAGGGCCTATAGGTGGAGTTTTTCTTTGGAGCCTCTGGCCAGCTCCCAAATAACCACACAGAGACTTAATATTAATTATAAATGATCTGCCAATAGCTTAGGCTTGTTACTAACTAGCTCTTACAACTTAAATTAACCCATATTTCTTATCTAAGTTCTATCACGAGGCTCATGGCTTGTTACCTAGTTTTCTATACATCCTGCTTCCTCTGCATCTGCCTCATGACTCCTCAGACTCCACCCTTCTTCCTTCCAGGATTCTCTTTGCCCCCAAAATCCTGCCTAGCTATCAGGCAATCAGCTTTTTATTAACAATGAGAGCAATTCATATTTACAGTGTACAAAGATTGTTCCACAGCAAGGGCCCAGCACATGGTGGGTGGTGCCACCCCAGGTAGGTTCTATAATAAAGCAGGCTGAGCAAGCCATGAGGAGCAAACCAGTAAACAGCAAGCAGCACCTCTCCATGGCCTCTGCATCAGTTTCTGCCTCCAGGTTTCTGCCCTATTTGAGTTTGAGTCCTGACTTCCTTCAGTGTGAACAGCAATGTGGAAATGTAAGCCAAATAAACACTTTCCTCAACTTGCTTTTGGTCATGGTGTTTAATCACAACAGTAGTAACCCCGACTAAGACACTAGGATAAGTCTATTGTGTTGATAAAAATTAAAATTTAGGGAACAGTGTTAGTTATTATAAAGAGTTCTTTTCTGATATACAACTGTATCTAATAGCTACAGTAACAAAACAGTCAGGGCAATGAGATATAGACCAGGACTTCTAATAGCAAGATGGCCCAAATGGTAGTGTTTTCTCATCTAAATGATACAGAAAACAGCATCTACTGCTTCCCTTGCATAGATTAAACTTACTCATCTTCAACTGCAAACTTTTTCCGTTATATATAAAATTCAGGCATGTAGTTCTACACATTTTTAGTCATAAATATATGACATGAAAAATGTCCTAAAGTCATTTTAGGGGCTGGAGAGATGGCTCAGCTGTTAAGAGCACTGGCAGCTCTTCAAGAAGACCCGAGTTTGGTTCCCAGCACCCAAGGTGGGTGTCTCACAAGCACAGGGGATCCAACACCCCGTCCTGGCATCCCTGGGCACCTGTACTCACATGCACATACCCCCCCCACACACATATGCATATAAATTAAAAGTAAAAATCTTTAAATCAGTTGTTTACAGGTCATCGAAAATACTATAACATACAAAGATACTTAAATGAGCCCTAACATTCTAAAGTTCCTTCCAAAGTGGTCTGATAAATATATCTCTATTACTCTTTGATAGTTTCATATATATCTATAATGTGTTTTAATGCTTTTCATCTATTACTCTCTTGCCCCCCTTCCACTCCTGCTGAACCCTTTCTCCTTCCCCACAAACCCACTACCTATTTCCATGTACTATTTTACTTTTTGTATTTCTGTCGCCCTGCCCCTGCCCCAGCCTCTGCATTTAATTAGGGTAGCTTGCATGAGTGTGAGTGTGGAGCCATTTTACTGGAGCATGAGTAAGCCAACACCAGTGACGAAAATGATTCTCCCAGCAACAATGTATTGCCAATGGCATCTCTGGAGAAGGGTTGTGTCCCATGAGCCCCATCTCTATCTATGATGGAATGTTGGTCCCATCTTGTGCAAGTACGCACACCTGATAGCAGGTCACGAGTACAAGGGCCATGCCATGTCCAGAAGACCGAGTTTTAAAGATGTATTTAATTTTAAATGTGTGTGTGTGTGTGTGTGTGTGTTACCCATAGAAGCCAGAAGAATGGATTGGAGCTGGAGTTATAGACAACCTCACATGGAATAAGCCACCTCACATGGATGCTGGGAACCGAACTCAGGTCCTTGGGAAGAGCAGCAAGTGCTCATACCTACCGAGCCATCTCCAGTCCTCATACTTGTTTTTAACAAAACCTAAAGTCTTGTCTTTTAAGCCAGTTACAAACCATTACTGAAAACAGAGCATTATCTATAAGAAAGTTAACCTTGCTGCCTTTACATTAGAACACAGTTTCTCAATTGCAGTGAATCTATTCCTTAGTACCCAAACTGTAGGTGTCTTCTATTTGGGGGTGAGGTTCTGTGAGAGTGAATCTTATTTGTTAACTTGATTATATCTGTAATTAACCAAGAGACTGTACCTTTGAGGGATTTTCTTGATCAGGTTAATTGAAGTGGGATGCCACGTCCCAAATGTGGGCAGTACTTCCCAGGGCTGCCAAGATATACAGAGCATCAAGTGAGAAGTTTTTCCTTTCTTTCTTCATACGGTTCATCTTGAGCTGGTGAGTTTATCTAACTGTTGCTGCTTTGGCCCTGTGGCTACCTTCGGAACTCAGTCTTCTTCCAGTGTGGACTATGGTGGCTCTCTAGAAATCATCCACTCCTTCAGCACCAGGCTCAGGGATAGAGAGGCGTCCAGGCTCAGGGACAGAGAGGCTAGCAGATTCTTAGCCTTTCCAGCGTGAAGACCGTGTGTCACCTGAATGTGTGCTTTCTCCTCTCTCTCTCTCTCTCTCTCTCCCCCCCCCTCTCTCTCTGATGTACGTATGTCAGGATGCGCACACACAGGTCCTAAGCACCCTTGTGGAGGTCAGAAGACAATTTTTGGAGTTTGTTTTCTCCTTCTACTATGAGTTATAGTGATCCAATGCCCGTCATCAGATTTGTGTGGCAAATGCTTTTATACTCTGAGCCTGAGCCATTTCTCCAGCCCTTTTTTTTATCAGAGTTCTTAGGTTCAAAGCCTCTGTGCTGGCAGCTCTAACAAGCCAGGCCAGGCCAACCATCCTGTGACTCCCCAGAGAACTGCCTCCATCACACCCAGTGATCAGCCTCCGGGGCTCACTTCTCACCTGGCCATGCCACACCTGTGCCCTTCATATACCATATCTTCCTAGATACTGACATTCCTGATACCATCAGACATGGGCACAAGGCTTCTCTGCCTGTGGAGGTCAGCCCAGGTCATAGCCATGTCTCCTCTAGCCCCACCCACTGCATCATAGACAGGCAGGGTTAGCTAAAGCTGTGACTCTCCGGAGAGTTCAATTCCCCCCATCCCAGGGTAACAGTGAGTGTTGACGGCAGAGGCTGGTGAACTTCAAAGGGTATTTATCTCGTAGACAGATCATGCCAGAGAGAAGAAAACTAAATATTAAAGAGCTCTCCATTACAGTGTAGGATTGATGAGTGAGGGACAAAGCCCTAGTCCCCAGGAGTGTGAGAGAGAAAAATGAGTTGGCAAGACTTTAACTCACCCAGAAGACTGTATGTTACTGTGAGCCTCCAAAGATCGGGCAGTCAAGTCTCAGGGCCAGTCACTAGGGCTCATTTTGCTCCACAGGCTGTGAAACTCCTCAGGGCTGTGCCAGGCCACAGCAGGGTGTTGGCTAGTGTGGGTTCTAGTCAGGTAGAGTTGGCTGACTTTTTACAGCAACTGGAGGAACCAGGACATCACCCTCTATGTGGAGGCTCTGCTAGTGAGAGCTGGGCCTCTGACACTAAAGGCCATCCCTCATTAGTCACTATAGAGATATTGCCGAACAGCTGTGGTGAACATCTGGAGTCAGGGATCCAGGGAAGCTCCTTTATAAAGACATCATATAGGGTATGGCCAAAGAAAAACCACGAAGCAATGCCACCAATAGAGACCCAGGGAAAAGAATCAATGACCTTCCCTAGTAAGGTGAATACACGTGAAGAAAGCCCTCAAAACTCTCCAGTAGAGAGCCATGAGGACTTGTGGAAGGACATAATCCTAGGAGACGGCAGTGCATCACCAAGGAGGAGGCCGAGAGCGGGGTTCCAGTACTCCACACTGGATGTTTTTGAAGAACACGGCCTGGTGGGAAGAAAGATCCAGCTCAAGAAAAAGCAGTTGCTGCAGGCAACATTGCCGATTTTCAGACTGGAGGAGAGACATGAGGAGGAGATGCAGACGTTAAAGATGAAGAACAAGAGAGTTAGGGAAAGGGGGGCCTGGTTCCAGTTCTTACCAGACAAGTCATTCTTGGAGCAAAAGCAGAGGGAACTGGGCCCACTGTTAATGGGAGGAATGTTCAGCTCACTGCTGGACAAGAGGAAGACCCAGGCCTTGGAACTGTCAGCCGAAGGCCATCATTTGAACTCAGGCCCCAGAGCACACAGAGGGGATCTACAGCCATTGACCCCGGATGACAACAACAAGGAGGCCACAAGAAAACTGTCTAAAAAGGAGAAAAGAAAGCTAAGGATGGAGTGGTGGGACCCCACAGTCTGGGGTGGCCCAGTCACACTGGCTGAGCGTGAACAATCTCCTCGAAAAACCTGTTCAGAATTCCAAAGTAACCCGAAGAAACTGAGCTTCCCCATAGGCAGATCATATTATCGAAACACTGTTTTTGTGCCTCAAGAACATTAAAGGTCTTCGTTAAGGCCCCGAGGCTGTGGTTTCTGGCCAGGGCTATAGTCTGCTGAAATCCAAAGGTCTCCCAGACAACTCCTACAGGGCATTCTCCCTTTCTCCTCCTGTCTCTCCTGGCTGGCCCTCCTGAGACAGTCCATCATCTCTCTAGGGATTTCCTGGGACATCACTCTGGTGAGTCTTCCCTTATCCTGTTCTTTGACTGTAACCATTGGCCTCAGATGAGGACACCCCACTCCTGAAGTCCCTTCAAAAAGAAGGTTTTTCTAAAAATTTGCCCTCCAGTGCCTGGTGGGCACCCCAGGCTAGAAGATCCTTTGTGTAGGGTGGGACACTCTCACCAAAGTTGCCCTTGGAGGTCCTTCTGAGGGGAGGGAAGTGTCCCTCAGCAGCTGCCCTTGAATCCTGTTACTGGTTCCCATGGTCCAGCACCAGATCCCTTGAAAGCTGCCTCATCTCTGGAGGGCTTCTCTGGAAGATTTTTTGGCAGCTGTGATGTCCAGTGTCTGGATTGAAATCCTTTGGTCCAGTGTCTGGAGATCCTTTGAGGAAAAGAATGCCTACTCTGAAGTTGGACCTTGAGACCTTTGGCAACATTTTAAGACCCTGTTCCTGTGGAAGGATGTCCTGTCAGGAATGACCATCCTTGACCCTCTTGTCTCTACAAGACACAGGTCCCTGGGATCCCTTCAGTCATTGTTCTGATTTATTGTGAAGGACCGGGATGAGTTTGATTCTCAGGTCCTGATGAAAGCGATGGTTTTCTTTCAGGTCTTTGGCTCTCCGTGTAACTGACACCTCTTTTCCTCATTCCTTCTGGACCCTCTCTCAAATTCTCACTGTGGCTTGTGGTGGATTCTATAGCAAAGTATGGCCTTCTGCTGTAAGGAAACCCCAGTGAATGCTAAGGGTGAAACGGCAGTTTGTAGGGTAGGGACAAAGTCAGTCCCTGTAGATGAATCCCTAGGCTTACCTCAATGTGCAGATTAGAGAGTCCGACCTGCTTAGCCACTCTGAGATCTTTGGGACTGGGACCGATGAGTCCCCAGACCAAGTGCTCTGGTTGCTGAGGCTTGGTGGCCTACTCCATGTGGAGAAGGCTTGCAGGCAAGGCCCTCTCTACATGTGGGTGGCATAAGACCACATGGGACCACTGCAGTCCACGAGCTCTGTTGGGATTTTTAGGTAACCTGATTGATTACTTCTAAGATCAGTGCAGTGCAGAGGGCAGAGTTCATAGGTCACAGCAGTCGGGTCGGAAGTGTGCCTTAGACTGCTACTGTGTCCTGAGTTACTCCAAAGCACATTGGAGACGGAGGGCCAGATGCATCCACCCAGTGAGACAGTGTGGAGGTGGAGCTGAGGTGCCCAAAGAGGACAGCCATGGTGGTGGGTATTATCCAGGGGGCCACAGAGGCAATACCAGGATGGGTGTCACAGGGTTTCATGAGGACTGAGCAGCCTCCTTGGAGCAGATAACTGGGAGCCACACTCACAACTGGTGTCAAAGAGGTCAAGGCTGATTAATGGATGTAAACGACATAGCTTGTTCTAGAAGGAAAAATTTAAATGCCCATGAATAGCAATCAATGTAATTCTTTCCAACAACCCAAGTGGTTCAACTCCTAAATCCCTTTCTCTACTAATCCTTCCCACTCTGTCTTGACAGTCTGTCCCCTCCCCACCGCTCCCCCCCCTCTCTTTTTTGTTTTTTCAGAGAAAGGGTTTCTTTATGTAGTCCTGACAGTCCTGGAACTCACTCTGTAGACCAGGCTGGCCTCAAACTCACAGAGATCAGCCTGCCCCTGCCTCTGTCTCCTGTGTGCTGGGATCAAAGGTGTGTGCCACCATCTCCTGGAGGCTGTCTCCCTTAGGAGCCTGCTTACTTTGGAGCAGAGGTTGGTGGGTGTAGGTGTGTGAGGCTGTCTCTTCTTTGCCTGTCACTTGTCTATGGCTCCTTCTGAAGGCAGACTGGGCCTCACATGTACATTTTTGCACATAGTCACTGATAGACTCTATTTTTAATTATATTCTTAGACCCTGGTCATTTATTTTATCTTATTTATTTATTATGTATACAGAAGAGGGTGCCAGACCTCATTACAGATGGTTGTGAGCCACCATGTGGGTGCTGGGAACTGAACTCAGGACCTCTGGAAGAGCAGTCAGTGCTCTTAACCTCTGAGCCATCTCTCCAGCCCCAGACCCTGGTCATTTTTATACTAGCAAATGTTTTGTTTTGTGTTATAAGGCAATGGTGTGGACTTCTGAGTCGACAGCAATACCTGGGTAGAGTAGGGTAGTTTATTTTGTTGTCAGAACTTGTTACCGGGCTGCAGCATTTTTGGTGAATCTGCTTGGTTCCCATGCCTGAAGTCTGGAATGGTATTCTCCTGGTTCCATTGCTGTTGCTGCGATCAAATGCCCTGATGAAAAGCAACTTAGAGGAGAGACTTTATCTCTGCCCACAGCCTCAGCCAACAGCCTATGGTATGAGGAATGCCATGGCGCAGGAACTTGCCACAGATAGTCACAGCACATCCACAGTCAAGACCACCAAGAAATAAATGCATGCATCTGTTTGCTTGCTCATTCATGGTCAGCTGGATTTCTGCACTCGTCTACAAAGTTCAGGACCCTCTGTTTAGGGAATTGTGCTGCCCCCAATGGGCTGGGTCTTTCCACAACAGTTAAGGCAATCCCCCTAAAGACATGCTCACAGGCCCACCCAATCTATAGAATCCTTCACCAAGACTCTTTTCCAGGTGGTGACAAGTTGGCAATTAAAGAGAACCATCACAGATATATGCAAAAATCATCTTCTGAGTTTATTTATTTGAGTCACATTCTCTCTGTGTAGACCAGGCTTAGAATTAACAGAGATTCACCTGCCTCTGCCTCTGTAGTGCTGGCATCAAAGGTGTGCACCACCATGTCCAGCTTCAGGGTTTATTTTTTAATAAATCATTTTGTTTTATACTATACATGCAAGAATTTTCCCCTAGTTTCCACTCCTTACTATTTTAAGGTATTTTTAAAACAGAGTCTCTGTGAATCCTGGCTGGTCTGGAACTCCCTATATAGATTCAAACTCACAGAGACCCACCTGACTCTGTCTCTTAAGTTGCCGAGACTAAAGGCGTGCGCCGCCGTGTCCAGTTTGTCAACACTGTCTGTGTCTGTTTGTTCGTGTTAGTGTTCTGTCGCTGTGAAGAGACCCCACCATAAGAAAGTGTTTAGTTGCAGGCTCGCTCACGGTTTCAGAAGGTTGGTCTGCCAAAAACTTGGAGATTTTATCCCTCCTCTGACATGGCCCCTGGCATCAGTCCGTTATCATCATGGTGGGGATCATGGCAGCAGAAATGTCGCTGGAGAAGTAGCTGAGAGCTACATCCTGATCCACAGGCAGCAGGCAGAGAGAGCCACTGGGCCTGGTGCCTTTTAAACCTCTAAGCCCACTCCCAGTGACACACCTGCCCCAACAAGGCCACACCTCTTCCAAGGCCACCCCTCCTAATTCTTTCCAAACAGTTCATCAACTGGTGACCAAGCATTCAAATACATGAGCCTATGGGGGCCATTCTCATTCAAAACACCACAGTTATTTTGTATTCTTCTGTTAATTCTTTTTTAAAAAGATTTATTTACTTATGTATTGTGTGTGGCGGGGGGAGGGTGCTTTGCCTGTGTACATGTCTGTGTACCATGTGCATGCTGCCCGAAGAGGCCCGGAGAGGGGGATGAAATCCCTGGGACTAGAGTTATAGCTGTTTGTGAGCCACCATGTGGTGCTGGTAATCCAAGCCAGGTCCTCTGGAAGAACAGTCAGTGCTCTTAACCTCTGAGCCATCTCTCCAGCCCTGT
>CABHPQ010160844.1:2410-18865 GCA_902168405.1 Peromyscus aztecus | reverse complement strand
TTAGTGTCTTCCTCTGCAGGGTCTGTGTAGAAAAGCAGGTAGGGACAATCCATAATATGTTTCATAAGTTTGGTCTAATGAAGAGGTGGGTTTATCAGTTTATATTACAGAAAGAGCAGGTCTCTGTACTCTTGAATCTAGAGACTATATAGTAGTTAGGAAAGATGAGGTCCCTTAAGTTTAGTAATGAGACGCTTAAACAGGTTGCATGAGATTAGGCCTCAGAAAAGAAGTCATAAATAATTCATATTGGTCATATAAACACTGACCTGACTGATGTGTAGGTTTGTCTTATTCTAGGAAGGACCTTATTCTCCCAGTTCAACAGCACAGTTATCCTGTAAGCATTTTAGCTGAGGAAGCCCTAATAGCTTTTAATTGTCTGGCCTGTACCTGCTAATCAATGGTAGACCAAAGATCTGTTTGTTTGAGAAAGGGTCTCTCTTTTAGTCAGTGTTCTGTTGCTGTGAAGAGACACAATGTCCACTGCAACTCTTATAAAGCAAAGCATTTAACTGGGGCTTGCTTACTGCTTACTGTTTCAGAGGTTTAGTCCACGGTCATCATGGCAGGGAGCAAGGCAGCACACGGGCTGACAAAGTGCTGGAGAAGTAGCTGAGAGTTCTACAGCTGGATCCTTAGGCAGTAGGAAGAGAGAGACACTGGGTCTGGCTTGAGCTTCTGAAACCTCAAAGCCCGCCTCCACTGATGCACTTCCCTGAGGCCACACCTACCGCAACGAGGTCACATCTCCTAATCCCTCTCAAGTGGTGCTACTCCCTGCTGATCAAGAATTCAAACATATGAGCCTATGAGGGGCATTCTTATTCAAACTGCCACAGTCTCACAGTGAAGCCCTGGCTGGCTTGGAATTCACTCTGTAGACCAGGCTGGCCTAAAACTCATAGAGAGCCACTGACTCTGCCTCGCCAGTACCGAGATTGAAGGTGAGCACCACCACTTCCAGCATTTTATTTTTAATTTAAAAAAACTTATTAAAATCCCACGTGGCTTCAGAGTTTGGGTCTGGTCCAGATAGCAGTAACAATATTAAAAGAAGGTAGGGATTGGGTTGAGGAGATGGCTCAGCAGGTAACACCTACGGATCTGAGTTCAATTCCCAGGTCCCACACAGTGGAAGAAGAAAACTGATCCTCAGAAGTTTTTTCTCTGACCACACATATTCACAGATATGCATAAATAAATGTAATAAACATATTTTAAAAGAAGGTGGGGATAATTCAGACTGCAGGCTGGGGAGGGCATCTGTGGCCTCCCGCCCATTGTCATCTCTGTCACAGAAGCAACAAGTAGGGACAGTACAGCGGCTGGCGTCCTGTCTGGTCTTACTTGGGCTCTGTTATCCATGGGCCAGGCCAGGGAAGGGAGAGGCTGCCTCCCGAGAGCTCTCCAACCAAACGGGTTAGTCAGTCTGCTAGCTGTCAGCCATAGGCATCGGAATGAGAAATGATCAGAAAGTACTGAGGGAAATTTTTTAGCAGTAAGATAGGAAAAATGTATTTTCTCACATGATGGCTTGTTTGGCCAAAAAAGAAAAAAAAGAAAGAAAAAACAAGAAAACAAAAGTTATCACTTGTCAGGGTGTTAATATTCTGATCTGCCCCTTGAAATCCTGTCCCTTGGGGCCACCCTGCATCCTGATGTAAAGGAAAAAAATCCCTCCCCTTCCTCTCTCTCTCACTCTCTCTCTCCTCCCACGAGGTGTGCACCCCTCAACGCCCCCCTCTTTCTCCCTCTCTTCTCTCTCTTTCCTATCTTCTCTCTGACTCTCTATTATAATAAACCATTTCCTTGTGGATGCAGCATCCGATTTGCGAATGTCCACCCCCCCCCCCCCCCCCCCCCCGCCCCATTGCCATGCCTGCATGGTGTGGGTGCCTGCCAGCCCACTGCTGTATCTGCCCAGCATGCCAGCATGTTTCCCTGCACACAAGGGATACCCTCGAGGTCCTCTGTGTATAATTTATAACACAGGCTCTAGCTTGGGTGGGTGATCCAAGGTCCCCCATGTCTTCTTCAAAGCATTGAAATAATCACATGGGGATCACAATGTAGCAAAAATACTTTATTCAAAGCAAAGAGGTAGTACTGACTAGAAAGGAGCACTGTCAAGATTAATATGGGGGTGGGACGGCTGGAGAGACGGCTCCGAGTTAAGAGCACTGGCTGTTCTTCCAGAGGACCTGAGTTCAGTTCCCAATGCCCATGCCAGGTGGCCCTCAATGCCTGGAACTACAGCTCCGGAGGCTCCCACATCCTCTCTTGGCCTTTCTGGGCACCTGCACATATGTGACAAACATGTGCACGTGTGTGTGTGTATGTACACACATAGACGAAAAAAATAATCTTTGAAAAAAAAAAGATGTCTGAGTCTCCATGAGTGAATGAGTGAAGTACTCAAGAAACTCAGATGATTGGTTGTGGCTTCCTTGGATGGGGTGCCAGAGAAGGCTGGGTTCTGTGATGGTCATTCCTGGTTGTCAACTTGACTATGTCTGGAACGGACTATAATCCTGAAATGGAGGACACACTTGTAATCTAGACCTTGAGGCAAGAAGACAACATGCCTTTGATCTTGAGGCTGGAAGACGCAACTTGAACCTGGGCCACACCTTCTGCTGGAAGGACAATGGACAAAGGACAACGGACAAAGGACAGGGGTGTGTTCATCCTTCGCCTGCTTGCCCTGGCCTTGTCAGCCCGTACATCCACTCTTTATCTGGCACTGGAGCCTACTTCTTGGGGATTCCAGCATGTACAGGAGACCAGCTGAGACACCCAGCCTCCTGCGACTGAGCAACTCTAGATTCTTGGACTTTCCATTCACAGCTAGCCATTGTTGGACTGCAGCCTGTAAGTCATTCCAATAAATTTCCCTATGGGGAGAGAGAGGGAGAGAGAGAGAGAGAGAGAGAGAGAGAGAGAGAGAGAGAGAGAGAGATTCATTCCATAAGTTCTGTGACTCTAGAGAACCCTGACTAATACAGTTCCTAAAGGGGCATTATAGTAGGTTCTATTATTGTTGAAAGATCAAGTTACATAAATTACATATGCATGAAAATTATGCATAGGAATATCATCACGGGCAAGGGAATCTCCAAAACCGCTCACGTAGAGGACTCAATGCCTTATTGTGCATCTACCTGAAAGAGTCTAGGTTGGATCAGCCCATTGTACACAGTTTTCAGCTGCCTAGAAGATGTTAAGAGGAGAAATCAATTGCCTAGTGTAGTGCAGTCCTAAGCACAGTTAGTGTTGGTCATAGATCCTGGTTTGCTAACAGGTTGCTAGGCCATTTCTTTCTTTTTTTCTTTCTTTTCTTTTGGAGAGAGGGATGAAATCTATAGCTCTAGCCAAGTGCAGTCTCAGATTGCTAAAATAATTGCTATGTTCAAAGAGCTAATAACACGAAAACCTTAGTCCTTCAAGAGGTCAATAGCACCCATGTTGTCCTAAGCTTCCTCCACTGGCACCTCCCCACTTTGATTCAAATAACAATTAACACTTTGTATTTATTTCTACACCAGTTTTTAGTGCAAGATTTTAGGCTCCATAGACTAATTATATAAGGTTCTCACATTCAGGTGACTAACAGAAAAAGGCTGTAAACTGACTAACCATCTCTGGATATTATTAGTCACATAAAATAGTACACACATTCTTTGTCTTTTCCTTACATCTGTCATTGGTTTAATTTCTTTCCTGGTAACCCTTGTAGCTATCCCTTTAAGAGATAGCCAAAATGTTTTACAACCTACAGCTGTCACCAATGAAGCTGACCAAGTCTTTGCCAGGTGTGACTCTTCTCAGAATACTTGTCTCTGAGAGTTTACTTTGTAGTTTTTATAACAAGTTGTTAATGAATGGAGATTTTATATATATATATATATATATATATATATATATATATATATATATATTCATGCTTGGGGGAACAAAGAAAAAAAGATGGAAAGAACTAGGGAGAATAATGAGAGAACAGCAGAAGGGACTGAGAGGAGCTAAGTATGAGAACAGAAAAGAAGCTGTGTAGATAGAATTTGACATAGAAGAATAAAGTGAATGGACTAAAGAACTCAGTGTGCTTAGATTCATTTACTAGCCCTCAGATCAATATCCTAGCCACTTGTAGTTTCTGTTCTGGACCCTGGTAGAAATCTCCTCAGGGCAGGCACCTGAGGAGAATTCATTAGTTCTTGAATCTAAAACAGACTTCAAGCGCTCTTCTCTCCTCCGCTTCACCAGAGAGGAGAAAACAGACAGTGCCGGTCCCGGAAGAAAGCCCCGAGAATGCCCTGCCAACCCTGGGATTCCAGCAGCGGCCAGGAGCCCTTCAAGCTTCTCCCGTCCCTTTGGAGCCAGCATGCTGGAACTAGCTGACACCCAAACTGTGTCTTCTTCTCCAGGCTCATTTCTACACAATTGCTACCAGTGTTATTTTGTCTTATTTATATTTTACCATTGTCAATACTGTAGGGGGTGAAAATGAGAAGACAGGAGCACAGAGGTCACAGCACACATGTGGAGGTCAAAAGACAACTTTTCAACTCTCGCCTACCTCTGAGAGTTCCTGAGAACTAACTCAGCTCCCATGTCTTCTTCAAAGCATTGAAATAATCACACGGGGATCACAATGTAGCAAAAATACTTTATTCAAAGCAAAGAGGTAGTACTGACTAGAAAGGAGCACTGTCAAGATTAATATGGGGGTGGGGCGGCTTGTGTGACAAGCCCTATTATGTTCAGCGTCATCTGATCCTTCCAGTAAGAGTTCTTAGGTTCAAAGCCTCTGTGCTGGCAGCCCTAACAAGCCAGGCCAGGCCAACCATCCTGTGACTCCCCAGAGAACTGCCTCCATCACACCCAGTGATCAGCCTCCGGGGCTCACTTCTCACCTGGCCATGCCACGCCTGTGCCCTCCATGTACCATATCTTCCTAGATACTGACATTCCTGACACCATCAGACATGGGCACAAGGCTTCCCTCAGAATGGAGGTCAGCCCAGGTCACAAGCATCTTCCTTCTAGCCCCGCCCACTGCATCATAGACAGGCAGAGCAGCTAAATTGTGACTCGCCACAGAGTTCATTTTCTCCAAACCCGGGGCAACAGTGAGTGTTGACAGCAGAGGCTGGTGAACTTCGAAGGGTATTTATCTCAGAGACAGATCGTGCCAAAGATATCCTATAGAGAGATAGTGCAGGATCGATCAGTGAGTGACAAAGTCCTTGTCTCAGGAGCGTGAGAGGGAAAATGAATGGCCAAGCTCTTGGCTCACAAAGAAGACTGGATACTTTTGAAAGCACCCCAAGGTTGAGCAGCCCTGCATTTTGGCCAACCACTAGGGCACATTTTGCTTCTCAGGAAGTAAAAAACCTCCGAATCTCCCAATCCAAGAGTAGAAGTTTAGGTGGTCCGTGGGCTAGCCAAGGAGATTCACTTCCCCTTTTCCAGAAACCAAAGAAAGGAGAACATCACCCCCTACAAGCATGCTCTGCAGGTGAGTGCTGGGACCCCGCCACTGAAGGCTCTTCCTTATTGCCCAACACAGAGATGTTACCAAGTGACTTTGTTAAACGTCTGGAGTTAGGGACCAGAAGAGGCACCTGTACAAATCCAAAGGAGGCGTGGACAGAGAAAAATCTTGAGGCAGCAGCATCAATAGAGACCCAGGGGAAAGGGAGGCCAACGGCCTTCCCTAATCAGGTGAATAATCAAAGAGAAAAGCCTCAAAGCCCACAAGGTCAGGGGCATAAGGACTTGTGGAAGGACGTAATCGTAAGATATGGCGTTGTATCACCAAGGAGAGGCCTATACATGGTGTCCCAATATCCCACACTAACTGGTAATCTTGAAGGACATGTCCTGGAGGGAAGAAAGATCCACCTGAAATCAAGGCAGGGAAGGTTGTCCCCTTGTAGTTTGGAGGGGAGCCAGGAAGAAGAAGTACAGACACCAAAGAAGGAGAAGGCTAAGGGTAAGAGAGCTAAGAAAAGGGAGGCTCAGAACCAGTTCTCAAGAGAAAAGGCATTCCTCCAGAGAAAGCTGGAGGAGCTGGGCCCAGTGCCTGTGGCCGGTGTTAGTCTGCTGGACAAGAGAAGGACCTGCCAGGCCTTGGAACTGTCAGCCCAAGCCCATCACTTGAAGTCAGTCCCCAGAGCGCACAGAGGGGATCTACAGCCATTGGATCAGGAGGACAACAATAAGGAGGCCACAAGAAAACCGCCAAAAATGGAGAGAAGAAAGCTAAGGATGGAGTGGTGGGATCCCACAGTCTGGGGTGGCCCAGTCACACTGGCTGAGCGTGAACAATCTCTTAGCAAGACCTGTTCAAAATTCCACGGTGACCTGAGGAAGCTGAGCTTTCCCACAGGCAAACCATATCATCAAAACACTATTTTTGTTTCTCTAGAACATTAAAGGTCTCCATTAAGGCCCCAAGACTGTAGTTTCTGGCCAGGGCTATAGTCTGCTGAAATCCAAAGGTCTCCCAGACAACTCCTACAGGGCATTCTCCCTTTCTCCTCCTGTCTCTCCTGGCTGGCCCTCCTGAGACAGTCCATCATCTCTCTAGGGATTTCCTGGGACATCACTCTGGTGAGTCTTCCCTTATCCTGTTCTTTGACTGTAACCATTGGCCTCAGATGAGGACACCCCACTCCTGAAGTCCCTCCAAAAAGAAAGTCTGAAAGTTTGCCCTCCAGTGCCTGGTGGGCACCCCAGGCTAGAAGATCCTTTGTGTAGGGTGGGACACTCTCACCAAAGTTGCCCTGGGAGGTCCTTCTGAGGGGAGGGAAGTGTCCCTCAGCAGCTGCCCTTGAATCCTGTTACTGGTTCCCATGGTCCAGCACCAGATCCCTTGAAAGCTGCCCCATCTCTGGAGGGCTTCTCTGGAAGATTTTTTGGCAGCTGTGATCTCTAGTCCTGTCAGGAATGACCATCTTTGACCCTCTGTCTCTACAAGACACAGGTCCCTGGGATCCCTTCAGTCATTGTTCTGATTTATTGTGAAGGACTGGGATGAGTTTGATTCTCAGGTCCTGATGAAAGCGATGGTTTTCTTTCAGGTCTTTGGCTCTCCGTGTAACTGACACCTCTTTTCCTCATTCCTTCTGGACCCTCTTTCAAAAGCCTGGTTGCGGACTCCGGTGGATATCTCAGCAAAGGCCGCACGCAGCACAGCCATGGCAGGGCAGAGCCCAGAAGACGGAGAATTCTCAGTTGTACACTGTTCATCTGTCTCTCCATGAGCAGACTGGAGAGTCAGGCCTGCTTGGTCACTCTGAGGCCTTAGGAAACCAGACTGACGACGTGGTGCTGATGAGTCCCCAGACCAAGGGCTGTGGCTGCTGAAGCTTGGTTACTACTGCATTTGGAGGAGGCCAGTGCCTTAATGCCACCCAGGAGCGTGGAGTGGATGGACATACCAGGGGCAATACAGCACAGGTGGTGTCCTGGGCCACCTCAGGCTGAAGAAGCTCCCTGTCCTGGCTTTTAGCTTGAAGTGATGGAGCACTTTGCAAACCCAATGGGGTTTAAAAAAAAAAGCTGAGACCACTGCCCATATGCAGTCGGGCAAGAAGCGTGCCTTAGGCAGAGGTGGCCATGGGTCAGTTGCATCTACCCACTACCACTGATCCCATGAAGCCAGGGATCCAACAGCTGTGATGACGGAGGCAGTGCATGCAAGGATGGATGAAATGCTGAGACTGTGGCAGGGCAGCTACTCACAGTGAGGGGCACAGGAAGGAATGGATGTGGACACCGCTTGTTTCAGAAGGAAATGGTAGAGTGCCAGGGCGTGGCCATCGGGGGATTCTTCTAAACAACTCAAGTAGGTTGACTCCTAAGTCTCTTGCCCTGCCCGCCCTTCCTCAGTTTGCTTTGGGGAGTCTCTTGGAGGCTGCTTACCCTGGGGTGGGGGTGGGAGTGTGACCCGCTAGTCACTTTCTATGGCTCCCTTTGAAAGGTGGCCTGGGCTCCACATGCATATTTTTGTGTGCAATCACTGATGAACTATTATTATTATTATTATTATTATTGGTTTTTCGAGACAGAGTTTCTCTGTGTAGCCTTAGCTGTCCTAGAACTATGTATACCAGGCTGGCCTCGAACTTGCAAAGATCTGCCTGCCTTTGCCTCCTGAGTACTGGGATTAAAGGCGTGTACCACCACTACCACCACCACCACCACCACCACCCAGCTATGATGGACTATTTTTAATATTATTAGTTGGATAAAGGTCTATATTACACACACACAAATTAAGTTTTATACATATACATATATATATGTGTGTGTGTATGTTTTGCCTACATATATGTCGGTACCATGTGTATTCCTGGGTCCCATGGGGGCTAGAAGAGGTCTTTGGATTTCCCAGAACTGTAGTTATAGACTGTAGTGAGTGTCATGTGGCTGCTGGGAATCTAACACAGGTCCTCTGGCAGAACAGCTCTTAACCACTGAGAGTCTTTCCAGTCCCCCTTAGTCAGACTTATCCTAACACAATATCTTATTTTGTGTTTTTAGGTGTCATAGATTGGGCATGTTGATTCTGTAGCAAACCTGGGCATGGAGACTTGGTGACATAGTCTTCTGTGTGGACCTTGTACTTGACCAGAGGGTTTTTGATGGAATCTGCTTGTATCCCAGGCCTGAAATTTGGAATCTTTCAGAATTAATTTTTAATAAATCATTTTGTAAGACAGTATGAGTGTACCAGTTTGTTTTCTCATATCAATTTCTTAGTGTTTGAAGGATAATTTTTTCCTGCTAATTCTTTTTTTTAATATTTTTTTCTGTCATTCATTTTTATTCCTCCATTAATTCTTTTTTTATGACAGGGCCCTATGAAGCCTAGCCTGTCATTGAATGGGATATATGTCTATGTAGCTGTGGATGATTTTGGCCTCCTGATCCTCCTGACCCCACCTACCAAGTGCCAGGACACTGAGCTGTGCCACCTTGCCCACTTTCTCTGATTCTGGAGATGGAACCCGGGCTTTCTTGCGTGGTATGCCAGCACCCTTCCCACTAAGCCACATGCCCAGCAACCTGTCTGGTAATTCTCAACTTTTTGCATTTACACAGCCGCCAGGGTAAGAGCCTGCCTGGTTCCTGGCACCCCTGATAAGCCAGTCTTAACAACCTGTCCTCAGCAAACCAAAAGACACAGTGAAGTGAAGAGAAAAAAAAAGACTCCTTTTCAAGTGTCAGCACTGAGGAGACAGGGACACAACTCCACCTGTCACCCTCAGCAGCCCGGGGACTTCCCCTAGAGCCGTGCTTCTCAACCTTGTAACACTGCGACACTTTAATATGGTTCCTCATGGTGTGATGACCCCCCCCAACCATAAAATTATCTTCTTTGATACTTCAAAACTGTAATTTTGCTACTGTTATGAATTGTAAGGTGAATATTTTTGGAGATAGAGGTTTTGTCAAAGGGGTCATGACCCACAGGTTGAGAACCATTGTCCTAGATTTTTGGGGACCTAGAAGTTTGTGGATTGCCACTGACTTTCAGGATTAGCCAGCATTATGAGTTTGAAAGTTTTTAAAGACATGTGTATTTTAAAGATTTATTTATTTTATGTGGACAGGTATTGTACCCGCATGTATGTTTATGCACCTTTATACAGCTGGTGCGGGAGGTCAGAAGACCTTGGATCCCTGGAACTGGAGTTACAGCTGGTTGTGGGTTTCCATGTAGGTGCTGGGAATCAAAACTGAGTCTTCTGCAAGAGCAGTAGTATACTCTTTACCTTTGAGCCATCTCTCCAGCCCCCCACTAAAAGATACTTGAATATAGGCTTCCTCGGCTCCCTACACTCCTAAGTGTTTTTCTCTTAACCCTCAAGCTCCATCTGAGTGAAGTCCTGAACGTGTGCTATTGATATGTGCACGACTGAGACCCATTGGAAAATGGCTGCAAACACTCCCCGTGGGACTCAGAGGGAGGGCAAAGGCTTTCGCTGGTCCCCCCCCCCCCCCCCCCCGACATAGTTTCTCTGTGTAGCTTTGGAGCCTGTCCTGAAACTCACTCTGTAGACCAGGTTGGCCTTGAACTCACAGAGATCTGCCTGCCTCTGCCTCCTGAGTGCTGGGATTAAAGGCATGTGCCACCATGCCTGGCCAGCTTCCTCCTTCTTGATTGGGGCCTGAAGACAGCTAACCCCCAGAGACTGCTCTGCTCCCACCCTAGATTAGCTAGATTGTCTCCTTGGCCCAGACATATACCATAAACCCTGCCTTTTTGTTCAGCTGTATGCAGTAACCCCACCTCCCCGTTCCACTCTGTGTGTTGAACACACTGAACCTCCGAGGTGGTCTGGTTTTATCAGAAAATCCAGACCACCTGATCTCAGCCTTTCTGTGTGCCTGTCTGTGTTTGTCATTTTTTTTTTCCCTTACTACCCTGAGTCAGGTCCAAGTTCCTGGAGCTATGCAAGGACTCAACACAGAACAAGGAATGATGCACGAATCCCAAGCGAGAGCAGGTGAAAAAAGGCTTTCCCAAGCAGAGGTGCAGTCTCTGAGAGGGACAATAAGCACCAGTTGCCTTATCAGCTGTATATATCCTTTCAGTGACTCTCTTCTTCTGCTAAGAAGTCGTTTTTCCTTTCCCCCATGAAGTGGTTCCAGAGCTGCCTTGGATGAACTGATAACCTTAGTCAGGGAAAGCTGAGACACCAGTGCTGCACAAGGGGCTTAGCATGTCCTTTCCCTGGAGGAGGGTCTCTGGTGAGATTTCTAGAAAAGTGCAGGCTTATGGTGATTTTATAGCTCGGAAGGCAGAAGCTTCAACTAATGCCAGGGTCAGGGCTTCTCGTGTACGCTGCCCTTCACTCCTATCTCAAACGGGCGGCATTGGGAACACAAAGAGATGTAAGGATTGCCTGTATTAGTTGTTTTTCTATCGCTGTGATGAAACACCATGACCAAGGCAACTTACAGAAGAAAGACTTTACTCTGGATGTAAGTTTCAGAGGGTTAGAGTCCATGATGGGCTGAAGTGGCAGCTGAGAACTCACATCTTGAATTACAATGAAGAGGCAGAGAGAGCTAGAGTCTGGTGTGAGTCTTTTGATATCAAAGCATGTCCCTAGTGACATACTTCCTCTAGCAAGTCTACACCTCCTAATCCTTCCAAAATAGCACTATCAACTGAGACCAAGTTTGTAAATGGACATTTCCTGTCCCGACTACCCAGTCCCAAGTAACCAACTCAGAGGCTTAATATTACTTATAAATGCTCAGCTAGTAGCTCAGGCTTGTTGCTAACTAGCTCTTACAACTCAACCTATTTCTTTTAATCCATGTAATTCCCTGAGGATCATGGCCTTTACCTCTAGCCCATTTTGTATGTCCAACTCATTCTCCATCTGGCTAGTGACTCTTCTGACTCCACCCTCCTTTTTCTCAGAGTTCTCTGTATCCTGCCCAGCCTTTGGCCTGTCAGCTTTTTATTAACCAATGAGAGTAATACATAGTCATAGTGTAGAAAAGGATTTTTCCACAGCATGAGTATTTAAACATATGAATATTTAAACATAAACAAAGTCTGTGGAGGTTATCCTCATTCAAACTGCCACAGCACTCTAAATCAGGATTAGGGGTTCAGACATGATGTTTAGGTGTTGTAGAAACACAGATGTATACATAGTTCAGTAGTTTTTGTCCAGCTTTTCCTAAGGAAACACCAATTTCATGTTTTCTCTTGATTTTTTTATTATGAAGATTAGTCACTGTGGTGGTTTGAAAGAAAATGCCCCCCCAAAGGGAGTGGCACTATTAGGAGGTGAGGCCTTGTTGGAGCAGGTATGGTCTTGTTGGAGGAAGTATGTCACTGTGGGGGGTGGGCTTTGAGATCTTGCCCAGTGTGACAGACCACTTCCTGTTGCCTGCCTATCAAGATATAAGACTCTCATCTCCAGCACCATGTCTGCCTGTGTGCCACCCTGTCGTACTATGATGATGATGGACTACACCTCTGAAAATGTAAGCCACCCTAATTAAATGTTTTTTCTTGATAAGAGTTGCTTTGACCATGGTGTCTTTTCACAGCAATAGAAACACCTAAGACAGAAGTTGTTACTGGGGACTGGAGTATTGCTGTGAAAGGCCTGACCATACTCTTGTTTGGAGTAATATGGACTTTGGGAGTTTGGGTTAGGAAAGCAGTGGAATACTTTAAGTGCTGCTTAATGGGCCATTCCAGTAGGAGCATGGAAGACAGTGGTGCTAAGAATGATTTGAACTGTGGGGGGCTGGCTCAAGAGGTTTCGGAGGACAATTTTGGTATGTTGCCTAGAAATGGTTCTTGTGATATTTTGGTGAAGAATGTAGCTGTTTTTTGCCCTTGTCTGAAAAGTTTGCCTAAGGCTAAAGTTTTGGATTAATTCCCTTGGCAGAAGAAATCTCAAAACGGCCTAGTATAGTCTCTGTTGTGTGGTTATTAGTGTTAACTCTAATGAAGATTATAATGAAAAGGAGCAAGCTGAGCAAGGAAAAATATTTGAAGAGAAAAGTGAATGGAATTCACCAGAAAGTGAATGGAGCTAAATCCTGTGTTCAAGGAGATTAACAGATTAAGAAATGGAATAAAAGGAGTGGTGACCTCAGGGCAAGATCCCACCCAGCTAAGTTTCCAACTTATGAAAAGGAGTTAAAGAAAAGCTTAGACCTTGGTGGTGAGCACACCTTTAATCCCAGCATTCTGAAGGCAGAGGTTGGCAGATCTCTGGGTTAGAAGGGGCCAGCCTGATCTATAGAACAAGTTTAGGCAATGAAGGAAACCATCAAAAACAGAAAGTTAGTGAAGATATAATTGAACAAGGGGGCCATGTTCCAGCCCCAGTAAGCAGCAGAACTTGGCAACTTTGGCCACATGGTTCTGGAGTTAAGGATAGAAGAAAGTGTTGCTGGACTTTCTTTGGACTGCCAGCCCTCAAATAATGACACAGAGACTTATTAATTATGAAAGCTTGGCCCTTAGCTTAGGCTTGTCTCACTAGTCCTTATAACTTAAATTAACCAATTTCTATTAATCTATGTTCTATAATGTGGCTTTTTATCTCTCCTTCACTGTGTACATCTGACCTCCTCAGTGTCTTGCTGGCATCTCCCTTGTGCCTAGATTCTAACCCTAGGTTCCTCTCTCTGCCTGGAAGTCCCGTCTAACCACTCCTCTCTAGCTATTGGCCATTCAACTCTTTATTAAACCAATCAGAAGGTACCTTAGGCAGAGACACATCTTTACAATGTATATAAGGGTTATCCCACAACAAGAAAGGGGCTATGGAATTTGCCTCCCCAACTAAGGAAAGCCACTGAGGCCAGGCATGTGTCGGGGTGTCCCTGAATGGAGGCTTAGAGAGGCCATTGCATGAAGCTGTGAGGTTGAAGCTTGGATTGCCTTGGAGACCCCAAGATGTTGGGGATGCCAGAGCTGTGGGATACCAGCCGAGGAGAGCTGATAAAAGGGAGTGGAACCAGCCCCCTAAAAAGAAGTGTGTTGCAGTCAACAAAGCTGAAAGGAGTTGGAGATCTGAAGAGCACTTTGACATCAGACATGGAGATGCAGAGTTTGGAGTTTGCCCAGCTGGTTTTTGGTCTTGCTTTGGTCCAGTATTTCCTCACTATGTTCCCTTCCCTATGTTTTGAAATGATAATGTATATTTTGTATCATTTTATGTTGGAACGATGTGATCTACTTTTTGGTTTTGATTTTACAGGGGATTACAGTTAAGAGATTGCATGAGTCTCAAAAGAGACTTTGAACTTTAGACTTTTAAATAAGTTTGAGACTGTTATAGACTATGGGGACTTTTGAAGTTAGACTGAATGCATTTATTTTTTGTTTTTGTTTCATGAACACTGGTTTACCTGTATGAGGGTATTGGATCCCTTGGAACTGGAGTTACAGACAGTTGTGAGCTGCAGTGTGGATGCTGGAAATTGAACCCGAGTCTTCTGGAAGAACAGCCAGTACTCTTAACCACTGAGCCATCTCTCCAGCCCCCTGAATGAATTTTGCATTATGATATGGCCACAGTCTTTGGGGGTCAAGGAGTGGAATGTGGTGGTTTGAAAGAAAATGGCCCCAAAAGGGAGTGGCACAATTAGGAGTTGAGGCCTTGTTGGAGTAGGTGTGGTCTTGTTGGAGGAAGTGTGTCACTGTGGGGGTGGGCTTTGAGGTCTCCTATGCCCAAGATTCTACCCAGTGTGACAGACCACTTCCTGTTGCCTGCCTATCAAAATGTAGGACTCTCATCTCCCAGCACCATGTCTGCCTGCACGCCACCATGTCATACCATGATGATCATGGATTAAACCTCTGAAAATGTAAGCCACCCTAATTAAATGTTTTTCCTTTGTAAGAGTTGCTGTGGTCATGGTGTCTCTTTACAGCAGTAGAAACCCTAAGTAAGACAGTTACTTTTGTGCACATCATGAGGAGTCAGTTCTCTCCTGCTACCATATGGGGTCCCAGGGATCTATTCCTTCCCATGCTTAGGAGGTGATCATGTCTTCCTCATCTAACCAGTGGAATGGCCACATGTGCTACATCACCATGATCCCTGGCCTTCATTCCTGTGGGGAGCTAACTCGATGTCTTCGTGGGCCTGGTGGTGTTTGAATCCAGTTTGGAGAGACTTCCAGGAAAGAAAATGCAGCAATCTTAGAGACCCTGGCTCATTTGATCTGTAAGGAAGTCTTTGTTTTTCTTACCCATGCAAACTGTTTCTAGATTCCAGAATATATTTCTTTGAAAGAAATTGTGGCAAAGGGAAGGGGAGATCACAAGCTATTTCCACATCTGCTCACTGCCTGCTTTTAAAAGGACAACTAAATCACTTATTTATTTATTTATTTATTTATTTATTTATTTATTTATTTATTTATTTATTTATTTATTTATTTATTGGTTTTTCGAGACAGGGTTTCTCTGTGTAGCTTTGCGCCTTTCCTGGAACTCACTCTGTAGCCCAGGCTGGCCTTGAACTCACAGAGATCCGCCTGCCTCTGCCTCCCTCATGTTTCCATAGGGAGGCTCTCTGTCACCACTTGCTTGCTTCTGTGTGGGTGCACATTCGTGGGAGAATGTATGTGTGTATATATGTCCTCTCAAGTGCTGGGATTAAAGGCGTGTGCCACCACTGCCCGGCAGGACAACTGAATTTAAATCATGCCATGGATGTTTAAATCAAAACAGAGGACAGAGAATAGAGAATATGAATTTTATTTTTAGAAATGCTTTTTGTCCTTTAAAAAATATTAGCACTCCCATGCCAGATGTGATGGTGCACACTCTTAATCCCAGCATCAGGAGGCATGTAGAGGCAGATGTCTGTGAGTTCAAGGCCAGCCTGGTTTACATAGTGAGACCCTTTCTCAACAAACAAACAAAAATAGTATTAGCTCCCCTTTAGTAAGGCTTTCCATATATCTCATATAAATGTTTAAGAACACTGAACCCGCTGGGTGATGGTGGTGAACACCTTTAATCCCTGTACTTGAGAGGCAGAGACAGGCAGATCTCTTGAGTTCAAGGCCAAGCTGGTCTACAGAGTGAGTCCAGGACAGTCAGGGATACACAGAGAAACCTTGTCTTGAAAAACCAAAATAATAAAATAAAATATAAAATAATAATAATAATACTGAACCCAGAGAGGACACAGCATCACAGTTTCCTACAGGAAAAAAACTGTGACTACAGTCAAGTAAGAAAACATTTAATAGCATGTTCTACACGTCAGCATTATATAGCATTTCATGACATATGCCATAGGAATATTTTCTGTTTTTAAATATGAATTTTGAGCATAATGATCAAGGACCCTAAAGCTAACATTGCTCTTCAAGTTTTGACAGATAACATTTACAATACACATACACCAAATCATTAGGTAGCTAGACAAGGGACCAGCATTAGCAAGTGTGGAGGCCACTGAGGATGGAACCTGTCTTGAATTTCCTTGGGAACAAATAGGGAGATGAATTACTTTAACTGTCCCTCAATGTTCAAAATACCCTGTTAGGCATGGTAGAGAATGCCCTTAATGCCAGCATTGGGAAGGCAGAGGCAGGAGGATCCCTGTGAGTTCAAACCTGGTCTACATAGTGAGCTCCAGGACAGAAAAAGATTGAAAATACCATGTGAAAAGGAGGGTGGTGATATTAAGGCTTTATTGTGGCCAAGCAAGACAAAGAGTCTTTGTCTTGGTCAAAGAATACAATCTGACTTTTTACCTCTCATCCTGAATGGGCATGGCATTTTAATCTGCCTCTAACAGTGTAACGTCACACAGTCTTCTCTTCCCTGTCTCTAACAGTGTAATGTCACACACTGTCCTCTCTTCCCTGTCTCTAACAGTGTAATGTCACACACTGTCCTCTCTTCCCTGTCTCTAAGAATGTAACGTCACA
>CABHPQ010160843.1:25082-36243 GCA_902168405.1 Peromyscus aztecus | reverse complement strand
GTGACCACCTGCATGCGTTTGTGATTACCAGTCTCCATGGGGCTTTAGGCTGGAGCTTGAAACCTCTTTGACCTGGGTTTCAGTGTAGGTTAGAGGAGAAAGGGGCCTGTCAGATATATGATAAGAAAGGGGGTGTTTGAAGAGATTAAATGGGGGGAAGACCAGGTCTTTATTTTGGAAATGTAGCTTAACTTTTACTAGCTGCATTTCCAAGTGATAACTCTGTGTGTTAGGGGTGTGTGTGTGTGTGTGTGTGTGTGAATGCATGTATGTGTGTATATGTGTGTAGGTGTGTGTAGGGTGTGTGTGCACACATACTCGCCATATCACTATCTGCACGATGTCTCACACAGAACACATTCCTAATGGAGACTGCTTGCCGTGAGCCTTCCATGTGGACCCGATCACGGTGCTTGAGCTTTCCAGGAACACCTTAACCCTACACCCCTTTGCTCGTCAGCGTTTGGATCACATTTCGCAGACGCTGCAGATTTTGATCAGCAAGCTAGCCACATTTTTGGCATCTTGGGGCCTACAGATCACAATTCATAGCTGAGAGACCTGCCTTGACTCCCACAGTTGGTCAGGACCCAATGTCACATACCTTAGCACGGAAGCCGCTCTTAGACGTTTCTCTGCGGGAACCTTGTGTCCCCTGCCACAGCTCTTCCACATCCGTGCCTGCCTTCCTCACGCTGTTATTCTAACAACACACCCCCACTGCTGGAGAGGTGACCGCTTCACTCCATCGCCTCAGAGAAAACAGACTGTGTATAGCGGCTTCTTTCAGGTCAGAGGGAAGAGAGTCACAGCAGCGA
Organism: Peromyscus aztecus; assembly: GCA_902168405.1. NCBI lineage: Eukaryota > Metazoa > Chordata > Mammalia > Rodentia > Cricetidae > Peromyscus > Peromyscus aztecus. Next base: position 35,425 of record CABHPQ010160843.1, on the reverse strand, counting down.
CGAGGACCTTTCCCTTTCCTCCTGAAGGAATCATCTGGAAGGAATGACTCCTCATTGGACCACACACTCCCGTGTGCACTGTGCCTCTGTCTGTTCTCTTACCACAACTTAGAAATAAGAAAGGTTTTTTGGGCTCATGAGTCTGCTCAGTCTGAGGCCTGTGGTGAGGCTCCTGGCTGGAGCATGAGATGGAAGATCTCATTATTAACCGGGGAGTAAAATGGGAAAATGAAAGGTGTCATGCTGTTGTCCCCTTCTAGGGCATGCTGCGGTGATCTAAAGACCTCCCCAACACACACACACACACACACACACACACACACACACACACACACACACACTGGTCTAGCCCCTTCTAGGTCTCACCCCTTCCTGGCATCAATGGTGTTTGTTGCTTTTCTCCTTGGTGTGACAACAGTGACCTAAGAAAGGATTTATCCTGGCTCACAGTTTAAGGAAACAGTCCATCACAGTGGGGGAGACACGGCAGCCAGATCACGAGGCAGCTGGTAACACTGTATTTGCCATCCAGATGGATGCTGGTGCTCAGCACGCGTTCTCCTTTTTTCTTATCGTGTAGACTGGGACCTCAGCCCATGGGATGATTCAGGGTGGGTCGTCCCTCATTGGATGGGTCATCCCTCCTCAGATAAACCTCTGTGGAAATTCACAGACACAGAGGCACACCTCCTAGGTGATTCCAAATGTTGACAATGGGAACTGAGCATCACAACTAGCCTTGGGACCAAACCTTAATGTAAGGACCTTTGAGGGATGTTCTAGGTCCAACCCTGCTCAACTTGCTGATTATCTCAAGGGTGCCCTGAGAAGTCTGCTCTATCCAGCAGCAGCGCTGGCACAGAAGATTCTGGCTTCTGCTGTGTCATCGGGAGTGCTATCCATTGCCTGTGTCAACTGCTCTCATGCTGTGTTCTTCCTGGACTGTCTCATTTGTGAGCATGTGACTTCTGCTGCTGCTTGCACAGGGGCAGCCCACTATCCTCCTCCACGGAGGACACAGGGCTGTGCTGTTGAGAAAGTAGATGCGTACTCTGAAAAGTGAGACAGAGACGGGAAAGCACAGATCTTGGGGTCGCCTGCTGTCTTGAGAAGCAGAGGTGAGACCATCTTTTCTTCCTCACACCTTCTTTGGCCAACCCTGCCAGTGGCCTCCAGGGTAACAAGAGACAGACCCTCTCTGGGATGAACACAGATTTTCTTTTTTTTCAGTTTGGTAAAATAAAATCCAAAGTCACGGATGACATTAGGTTTAGAGCTTGAAAACTGATCCACTAATTAGAGCCAGGTGTTCATGGAGCAAGAATGTAACATGAGGAGAGAAGAGCCTGCGGTTTGTCTGCAAAGCATCAAGGCCAAGATGGCTGATGCTTGCTCAGCTTCTACCGAGATGGCCAAGAGATCTTGGTCATGGGTGGTGATTGCATCCTGCAGAGTGCACATGTGTGTTACTGGCCTTGCCAGCCTGTTTGCAATTCATAAAGATCATTTCCTCTTTTCCAGGGTGTGGATTTTTATGATTTTTCTAAGAACTATGTGTGATGTCTCTCTGTCATAGTATACGTCTGAGCCTCAGCAAAGGGTGAAGCCAAAGACATCACACAGATCTTTCGATGTTGAAGGATGCGGACAGTGGAAGAGAGACCATGTGTGTGCCAGAGAACACAGCAACAGAGCAGGGTCACCTGTGCTGCCACTGAATCTCCTATACTTATTGTCACCACACCAAAGGACATGTTAGGAGGCTGGGACTCTCTTCTTAGCTCATTATATTCACAAAGCTTATAGTGACCCAATCAAGAGAGTCTCCCCAAACTCCAGGGGAGTTTCCTTCATGAACCCCCATGACAAAGACCTCTGAGTTTAAGTCAATGTGAGGAAAGCAATGGGCACATTGAAGGTACCCTCAAGAGAAGCTGGACACATCTGTTTGGGGGGAGCATGGTCCTTCTAGGCCAGGCGGAGTGTCAGACAGTGTGGGGATTGTCGGGTGTCACCAAGTCTGTTGACCATGAGACCTGCTCTGCTCTATGCTGTGTTCTGTGCTGCTGTGCTGTGTAGATTCAAAATGCAGCTGGTCCTGGTCCTTTGCCGGGGAGTGTCTGCGGAGTGCAAACACCATGCCGTCTGCATCTCTGCCCCGCCACATCCTCTCTGCTCTCAGATAAAACTGACACCTGAGGATCTCTGGAAGACTTCCCTTCAGTGCACGGTCGTGACACCTCATACAATCAGAATTGAAAATGTTATCGCCTGTGCAAGCATGACACACAACTCAGAGACAGCAGGTGACCAGATGACCCAAACTTTCCTGCTTTTTAGAGTCCAGAAAAAAAAAAAAAAAAAAAAAAGGTTGGTCAGGTCTGTGCAAGAAGCAATTTCACAAGCAATTTGCAAAGTCCTGTGTCTGTTTTATTTGGACTCGAGGGGCTGGTAACTCAAGCTGCACACTGCCCGTGGATCTGGTTCACACATCGTAATCACAAAGCACACTTGACAGTGAACCTGCCCACTTCTTGACCTAGTTACGAGGCCCAAGTTCCCACGCTCTGAGTGCACGGCCGTCCACTTTGCCACTGGGAGATATTACATATTCACTTCAATAGGACTGTCTACACACACACACACACACACACACACACACACACACACACACACCCCGCCCGGGGGGTGGTTCCTGCTCTACTACATGGCACAGTTCCTGGGTCAAGCCTAGATTTGGTAGCTCATGAAGCCAAGGCCTGGGACTCCTCACTCCAAAGCCCTGTTCCTCCTCCTGTCTTTCTAATTCCAAGTCACTGCTCTTGACAGAGCTTTCTGAGAAGTGTCAGCCTCTGCCCCGCAGGAACATCTTTAAGGCTACGTTTTCCTGGCTGGTTTTTATGTCAACTTAACAGAAACTAGAGCCATCTGAGAGGAGGGAACTTTAGCTGAGGAAATCCTTCCTTAATATCGGGCTGTAGGCATGCCTGCAAGGCATTTTCTTAATTAGTGAATAATGTGGGCGGACCCAGCCCATGGTGGGGGAGGTCACACAGGGCTGGTGGTCCTGGGTTCTGTAAGAAAGCAGTCTGAGTAAGCCATGATGTGCAAGCCAGTAAGCAGCACCCCTCCATGGCCTCTGCATCAGCTCCTGACTCCAGGTTCCTGCCCTGCGCGAGTTCCTGTCCTCACTGCTTTCAGTGGTGAGCTGTTATGTGGAACGGTGAGGGAAGTAACCATTTCCTCCCCAAGTTGCTTTTGATCATAGTGTTTCATCACAGCAATATTAACCCTAAGACTCCTGTGACATTTGTTTATCTGTTCCACATTTCCCTTCCATTCCTTTTCATTCTTTTCTTCACAGAAGCGAGTCTACCTGGCCTGGTCACCTCGACAGAACATCTTAAGTCAAATGTCCCCTTTTAATTTTAACTATTTATTTTATTTATATTTGTGTGTGTGTGTGTGTGTGTGTGTGTGTGTGTGTGTGTGTGTGTACATGTATGTGCAGTTGCCCAAGGAGTCCAAATGAGGGTGTTGTGTCATCTAGAGCTGGAGTTACATGCAGTCGTGAGCTGCCAGATGTGGTGCTGGAAACTGAACTCCAGCCTTCTGCAAGAGCAGCCAGTGCTCTTAACTGCTGAGCCGTCTCTCCAGCCCAGTTAAATGCTCTGTAGGCCCTTGCCCACATGCGCCTGCCTGGTCTTAGTGGGTCCAAATCCTGGGAACAATGAACCCCAAGGGTCGTACTGAGACCAGAATGTCTTCATCCGGGTAAGGATAAGACTGCCATGTCTCTGGTAGGAAAATGCCAGCCTTGAGGTTGTGGAGGTAGAGTCCCCAGATCAAAGGTCCCTTGATCTTGGCTTCAGTTGAGTACCCCTGGGGACCTCTGAACACCTCCCTTCTCTCACACTCTCGCCTTTCCCAGACCAGATAAACCACACTCATTGGTGCAGTAAAGCAGAGCTCAGAACTGTCTGTGCGACTACAGAGGAGACGGAGAGCTCCGGGCCAGGCCAGGAGATTCTGCCCCCGGTGAGGGAGCAGATGCAGAGGCCTGTGTAGATGGTTACAAAGCATGCTGGCACCTCTCCTAAGCTTTCCCAAGGTCTTCTAAAAACAAAACCAAAAGTACAGCCTCAAAGCTTGGAAGAGCAAAAAGCAAAGATGTTCACCTGGGTAGTCACTGCTCTGAACTGCCACCAAGCTGAGGATTCTATTGATACAAGGCTTTCTCCAGTTGTTAGCAGTGAAGGCAGCTGAGGCCTCAGCTTCTGAAGTTGCAAGCCTAGCCAGCTTGGGAAAGCACACTCAATTCAGATGGATTTACTCCAGAGCAGTATGGGAGCATTCTTTCATCTGCTTGTAGATTTATGGGTTTTGTCTCAGATGCAAACAATTAACAAAACTGTTTCTGGTTTGTTCTAATGGCTTGATGCTTCTTGAAAGGCTGCCACCCTGGGCCTTTCCTCTGGGAACAGTCACGAAGGCACCCTTCTGGGAGAAATCCCCAAGGCTTTGTTCTGAAGCAATTTCCTCAGCACTGAGCCTTTTAGAGGAAGCTTGTTAAGACTCACATAATAAACACACTTTACTATGTTCAGGAAGTAAACAACTCACAAGTCCCAGGAAGTTCCTGAGATTACAGGATTCATCAGGCCCCTCTCTGGGGCTATACAAGCAGTTATAAATGCTTGGGGAAAAGACTCTGATGGACCCAGAAGCCTTCAAAGCCACGCCGGGAGCTCCAGGGACTCATCTTTCATGAGCTGTCACCCATGTTGCAGTAGGCTTCTTAGTGATGGAGTGGCCTTTGAGTCACTCATGCTCCTGTAAGTAACCCCAATAAACTGGTTCACTAAGCTAGTCTTGGGTGGAATGTATTTTTTGGTTTGTTGTGCATGCCCTATCTGGAAGGAATAGACATTTCATCACCTCTCCCCAGGGACAGTCACGTGACAGCCATTCATTTGCTTCCTAGTCATTACTATCCTGTTTTAATTTCTTCTAAGAACATTGGCTAGTAGCTGCCTGGCTGAGGATCTCCCCCTTTGCATGTTAATTAGATACATTATGTAATGCTTGGATCTAGTTGTTTGTTTTTTGAAGACCATTAACAAGGAAAATTAGTATTCTTCAAGAAGGAGTGAAAGTCCTCCAGGCATGCTCTTTGAATTCTATGATGGAATACAGGATTATGTTCCCAGTCGCAGGGGATAACATGGGGTGTCTCGACTATGCCTTTGTGTAGAGAAGGAACTTTGAACCGTGGGCATTTTGTGCTGTGTAGGAAGTGTAGGAGAAAGGACTGGCAGGCAGGGCTGGCATGTTTCACATAGAGCTATGTCTGAGTTGAGGCACTTGTGCTAAAGGCAGCTGTCAGCATGGTGGGTCAGACAGTGTTCCCATGAAGGGCTGCCTAGCATGGTGGGTCAGGCAGCTGTTCCCACGAGGAACTACCTAGCATGGTGGGTCAGGCGGCTGTTCCCATGAGGGACTACCTAGCATGGTGGGTCAGGCAGCTGTTTCCACGAGGGACTGCCTAGCATGGTGGGTCAGGCAGCTGTTTCCACGAGGGACTGCCTAGCATGGTGTGCTCCAGTAAGGACAGACTAGGAATATGAACAAATGACACTTGACAGCAAGTTTTAAAATTCAATTTTTAAATTATTAGTGTGTGTGTGTGTGTGTGTGTGTGTGTGTGTGTGTGTGTGTGTGTGTTTGTGTGTATGTACACATGTGTATGCACATGCCGTGGCACTTGTGTGGAGCTCAGCAGATAACTTTTGGTAATCAGTTCTCTCCTTCCATAGTGGGTTCCAGGAATAGAATTCACGTCACCAGGCTTGCATAGCAAGCCCTTCTATCTTCTGGGCCGTCTCATGAGCCCGACAGCAAGTATTTTAGCCAAGTTCACACAAGCTTTCAGGAGTGATCAAAAACAGGCGTCTTGGGGGAGAATTCTCCACTTTCATCATGAGATGTCCTTCAATTCATGCTAAGGACCGGAGAAAGCACGTTTAGGATGTCGAGGACAGATGTGAGCTCCTTCAACTTCCTGCTGCCGGGGTAGTTAAGACACTTTTTGAGTGCCTTCCAGGACAGCTGCAGTGCCGTCAGAGCTGACCACAACCTTCTCTCTAGCCCTGAACATCTCTCACACCCGGGACACAGGCTCAGCCCTCTTCCTTTCCCTAGTACTTGATTTCCTGTCAAGTTGCTGAACCAACAGAGCGGAGAGTCCAGATGTTCCCACCACTTCCAGCAGTGGCAGCGCCCCTCCCACACCTGCACTGGGGCCTCTGGCTCCAGGGAGATGCATCTTCCCGGTGCACACATGATACCAGCTGGAGCCACAAGCATGTGACTCCTCTCTCTTCCCAATGAGCAGCAGACTCTACACCAGGAATGAGTTGTTTTTCTGTTTCTTTCTCAGATCTCCTTCCCGTAGGCCTTTGCTGTGTCTTTGCATCAATAAGTGTCACACATGTGGGGGGAGGCCTCCCCACTTTCCCTTCAGATGCAGGAAAGCATGGAGATGGCCAGAACCTCTTCAGGAAGCAGGAGCTTGCCAGGACCTCCAGTGCTATGCTGACATTTGGACTCTGGACTGGACATTGACTCAACTGTAAACAGAGGACATGACACGCGGTAGGACTGGCCCATGCCTTCCCTGTTGACTTTGGTGGCTGGAAGGCTTAGAAATTATCTCTGAATTTCAATGTGAATGCAAAGGGTCAGCTTCAGATCTGGGGATTGAAGAGAGCGATGAAGAATTCCCCTCTCCACAGACATGCCCGAAACAGCTGAAACTGGTGAGCTGGCTTTATGAGGTTCTCTGTGGCTTTTCTCCACAAATGAGCTTGAAACAGGGAGGGTGTTCAGGAACATCCAGGTGGGCTCAGCCATGGTCATGCACATGCTTATGGAGATGTGACACACATGGAGAGAAGGTCACATGACCCTGGAGGCAGTGATGGAAGCAGGCCAATCCCAAGTCAACACCGGAAGCTGGAGGAGGGGAGGGAGGCTTCTCTGCAGCCTCCAGAGGGATGGAAGCCTTGTCCATATCTTGTTTTAGGCTGTTGATACTCATTTCAGACTTCTGGTCTCCTTGTTATTTTAAGCCAACAAGGATGTGGCAGTTCATTGCAGAAGTTACAGAAGCCCAAAGGGATCAAACAGAATAGACCCTGGGATGGAGCCAGGTCCTGGGCCAAAAACACACCCAGTGTCAGAGACCAGGAAGTCAGACAGACAGAAAAAGATGCTGTGGAATGTCTTTCTGTATGCTGTGAATATGTGTTGCTCTGATTGGTTGATAAATAAAGCTACATTGGCCTATGGCAGGGCAGGATGGAGACAGGTGGACAAATCCAAAAGAGATAGGTGAGAAGGAAGGAGAGTGGGGCAGACGCTGCTAGCCGCCACCAGGAGAAGCAAGATGTAAAAGTACGGTAAGCCACAAGCCACATGGCAAGGTATAGATTTATAAAATGGGTTAATTTAAGATATAGAGCTAGCCAGCAAGAAGCCTGCCATGGCCATAGTTTAAAAATAATATAAGCCTCTGTGTGTTTATTTGGGTCTGAGCAGCCACAGGACTGGACAGGACACAGAAAAACTTCCAACCACAAAAAGATGAAAAAGAGGGGTAGATCCAGAGTCTCCTTTCTTAAGGGATCCAATGCACTTCAGTTCTCTCCCAATATAGAATTCTCCTCTTTATGTCCCCAAGAATCGTATGGCCTGGAGCTCAGAGCAGGGGTTCCATCTCAGCACAGATTAGTCCTGGGTGAGCTGCATGCTTCCCAACCTGTGAGGATTCCGACAAAGCCAATGGCTCTCCCCAGTGCCAAGCCATGAAGCTGAACCTTCAAGAGAAAGGCTGTGTCCTGTGAGAGCGAAAGAGTAAAGTACCTGAGATAACAGAAGATGTTCCAGCTCTGAGGGGCAGGGCTGCGGACTCAGCAGTGCACTCCTGTGTCAGTCACCTTTCATCACTGTGACAAGACACTTTATGCCTACATCTTAAAAGAAGGATTTGGGTTCATGGCTTCGGAGGTCTTGTGGGTACCACTGCTGTGGACCTGTGATAAGACAGAGCATAATCACGGGGGTGGGAGCTGTGTGGTGGAAGTGGCTCAACTCAGGGCAGCCTGGAATGATGGGGGGGCAGGATATACTCATCAAAGATATGCCTCTGGTGATCCACTTCTTACAAATAGACCCCATCCTAATAGTTCATTCAGTTATGGACTCATTAGTAGGCTAATTCATTGGTGGAGTCAAAGTCAGAGCCCTCCATGGATTAGACCACTGATGAAGTCGAAGACCTCAGTGGATTAGACCACTGATGAAGTTGAAGACCTCCGTGGATTAGACCACGGATGAAATTGGAGCCCTCCATGGATTAGACCACTGATGAATCAGAGCCCTCAGTGGATTAGACCACTGATGAAATCGGAGCCCTCAGTGGATCAGACCACTGATGAAGTCGGAGTCCTCCGTGGATTAGACCACTGATGAATAAGAGCCCTTATGATCCATTCACTTCCCAGATGCACTACCAGCTGGAGATGAAACCTCCAACACATGTGTCCTTTGTGGGAACACTTCATGTTAGAGTTTGAAAACGAAATATTACTCATATGCTCATGTTTTGAACACCTCAATCCAAGCTGGTGGCACTGTTTTTGGAGGGAACTTAAGGAGACGGGATGCAGCTGGATGAAGGTCACTGGAGGTAGGCTCTGGGGAGCATCTTTTCTCTAATTCCTTTGTCTCCCTCTCCCTGCTTTCTCTCACACATCCCTACCACCATGGTGTTCTCCCCAAGGTCATGGGACTGAGCAACCATGGTTGAATGCTCTAAAACCGTGAACCAGTATAAATCCTTCCTCAAAGTCTTTATAAGAGATTTGGTCCCAGTGATAAGAAAAGTGAAATAATACACCTCACATCTGAGCCATTTCTAAAAAATCCATTCTTCCTTATGCCTCATATCTCGGAGTATGGAAGTGGAGACATTAGCTGACTCCTAAGGGAACTTGCTTTATGAGCTTCTCTGTGGTCTTGCTCTGTCCTGGAGATTTTGCCTTGAGATGCTTGCACTTCCCAACAGGCTCCGTGTGCTCCTGACTGAGCTGTTCAGCAAGGAGCTGCATGTTGCTCTCAGACTTCTCACAGAATGTTGGAGTCAAGCACTGATCTCCTCAGCAACACAAGAGGCAGGTGGGTGTGAGGAAAAAAAAACAAAAAACAAACAACAAAAAATACCCACGGATAGTTCCAAGCAGTCGTGGGTGGCGACTTATTTCTTGTTTGAGCCTGTAAATGGTAACAGGATATCCCACCAAGCTTTCGATGGGGAAGGCTGCCTCCTCAGACTTGTAGACCATCACCCATCCTTTCTTCAAAGGCAGAGCTGTGAGATCTGCTGCCTGAGAACATTCTCCCTTGCCCAGAGCTCGGACAGCAGCTCTGTTCTGTCCTTTTGTTCCAACATGCAGAACTGATTGAGACCTTCCAGCCATGGGACAGAGAAAACATTTGACCTTAATGGAATAACCCATCATATCCCCTAGAAGACTGTTCTTCATTCAAATGCCAACAAGATAAACACTACCATCCTCCAAGTAGAGAATCTTCCAGGCAGAAATAGCTGCTCATTAAGTTTGCTGCCCCACACTTGTGGTTACAATCCCCAATGGGAAGTTCCGACCATTTGTAGGGTGGGTGTGGGTAAAAGATTACGAACAAATGTCTTGGCTGTGTGGACTGTCAAAGCCCCAGGGACACTCATGCATCCGTGGGATTCAGACTGTGACTCAGCCCAGGGCAGTGACAAATTGCTGAAGAAGAGGCGGCAGGGTGGGTGACTCAGCCTCAGAACAGATTGAGATGGGACCACCAAGACATGTAGCCCACAGCTCCCAGAAAGTTCAGAGCAGAGTGACATGATGCATGTATCGTGAGATCTTCTTTCTTTCGCCTAAGAGTTGGATGTTGCTAGAAGGTTGTGGGTTTAGACTTGGCCAACTTCTCCAGAGTGGTACAGAGCTAGAAAGCTGTGGCTGCATGGAAAAGTTGATTTTATTCTCCTAAGCCAAACAGACCTTGGATATAACAACCTCTGAGACTGTGTAGAAAATAGCATAAACCTTTCTAGAAACTCCACAATCACCACAGCTTCAACAAGGGCTATGCTTCCTATAAAGCAGGCTGGATGGGTCCTCTGAGGGTGTTCCAGGTTCTACTTGACTCACTGGCAATGTGTCATCTTGTCCATCCAGATCGGAAAAGCGTCGTGCAGGGAAAGAGAGTAGATCTCGGTGGTC